>JADBJO010007439.1:102500-112928 GCA_016801955.1 Conus betulinus | reverse complement strand
AGTTCTTTTCCAGTCGACAACCAGCGATGAAGAAAAAGAAGAAAAAAACGAAGCCGTAAGTAGAATCACGTTCCTTGAACGGACCGTATCAACACTAAATGAAAAATTGTCTATGTTGGAAGATACAATTCAGTCGCAGACCGCACTGATGAAAAGATATTTTAATCAAGAGAAAAAAAAAAAAAAAAAGTATCGTTTAGAACGCGGAAACACAGACTGAAACCGACCGACTTTCACACGCGTCTTATGCCGAAGCTGCCAAGGCTGGGACATCGATATCGTCCGCTAAACAGCCCTCACCTTCTAACGTCGTATCCAAAACGGCAGCAAAACAAAATACACAGAAAGAAAGAAAGAAATGCGACGAAGGTAGAAAAAAGACTGAAGAAAAAAGAACTGATGACGCAAAAGCAAAGACCGACCACTTACGTCACGGGAAAAAAATTTCAAAGAACAAAAACCTTCCGAGAAGAGCGAAAAATCAGATCTGCCACGGGTGTTGTTTCTACACGATTCCATAGCCAACAAAATCGATAGTAAGAGGTTGGGAAATTCGTACTGCTTCAGAGCAACATCCAAAAAGGTGTATGTAACAGAGGAGATTCCAAGAATGTTCAAGGCTGAAAATGATTCGACAAAAACCCATGAAATATGACGCTCTAGTCATCCACACAGCAATAAAATGACCTGAAAAAGAAGTCCCCTGAAGACTGCTGTAGAGACTTTTATGAACATTAAAGCAATTGTTAAGAGTCATCCTGATCTCTCAAAGTAGTGGTCAGCAAAGTGTGCCCTACCAGAAACAAAGATCTGAACATCAAAACAGAACTGTTCAATGCTCTCGTCATGCAACAGCTAGCTGATTTCAACAACATCAGTTTCGTGGGGCATTCTAATCTACCAACCAGCCCGCGACATCTTCAGGATGGTCTTCATCCCACCTTCCTCGGAACCAGTAAGATGGCAGCTAACATCGGGCGCCACGTGAGAGACCTGTTCTGGAGGAAGCCCAGGAAAGCAACCAGGTTCCAGCACCACCCACCCAGACCTTTCCCATGTACTACGACGACCTGTTGTTCGCTCCCAATTCATGGATGAACAGATTTGCTGTGCTGAGTGATTATTGACCCATTTTCTGGATTTCTTTCTGAGAGAGGGTGGAATAATTTTTGCAAAACTCCAGCACCTTTTTGACTGTTAGTTTTGTTTTGAACAAGGTGCCATCTTGTGACCTCATCATCTTCTAATTAACCTCATTATCATAAGAACATCAGTCCCATAAGTTAATGTTTTATTATTGCGAATACTATATATATGGTTGGCTAATTGACATAGTTTGTCATCTTGTTATTTGCCATTTTTAATATTATAAAAGTTGCTGTTTATTTTTTTTTTTTTTTTTTTTTTTCTTCCCTATTTAAGACAATACATATTTCATTCTTCAGAGAGCATGACAAAGCATTCGAATTTGAAAATATTGCAATGGAACTGCAGATCAATATCAACAAATATTGACGAACTGATTCACATCTTTCAGATCATTCGTATCAAGTGTTGATATTACAGTCCTTAAATACAACTGAACACAAAATTCCAAAATTACAAAACTTTTATTACCTCCAATACTCCAAACTAACAACGAAACAAGGAGGGTTAGTACTGCACTATATATTCAAGAAAAGGTTGAATATTTTGAAATAGAGCCACCCTTTTCAAAGAATGTTAAAAAACATTAATGCATGTGCAGCAAAACTGAAACTCAACGAATTACTTACATTAAACGTTGTTTCCATTTATTTGCCAAAAGGTCCTGACAACGAAAACACAGAATGGCTTCGCGCTATACCGGACCGGACCAGCATGAAAAATGGTTAATAGCAGGTGATTTTAACTCGCATGCCCCATTTTGGGATAATGAATGCGAAATAGTAACACACAATCGTTTCGTTGGAAATATAGTAGACTCTTCAATGAGTCTGTTAAATGACGGCAGTGTAACAAGAATACCTGATATTTCACACCATCGAGCAACAGCAATTGATTTAACACTTATATCTCCTGCCATAGCTCCAAGCTGTGAGTGGTCTACCTTTAAAGATCCTCTTGGTAGTGATCATTTACCAATATTTTTACTATTAAGGGTAAACAATCCGTTCAAAACTGCGCTAAAGATAAGATCCCAAAATATAATTATAAAAGCTGTTTGGGATAAATTGAAAACATACTCTCTACTTACAATTGTGAAGAGATAATGTCTGATAACATTGACACAAGTTACGCGAATTTTGTTGATATTGTTTTACATGCAGCTGATCTCTCAATACCAAGGTGCAATTCTGATGCATCAAACAAATATGCAGGCAATGTATGGTGGAATGCAACTTGTGAAGAAGCAAGAAGAGAAAAAAAAGATGCAGGCCTATAAAAATATATTTAAAAGATAAGAAAGATCCTGACAAAATTGCTGAAAAGAACAGAGCAAAAAATCATTGTAACAGAGTAATCGAAAAAGTCAAGGAGCAATATTGGTCAAATTTCTGTGTGAAAATGAAATACATGATCACAAAGATCTTCAGAAAACATGGAAAAAATTAAAAGACATGAAAAACGGAATTAGTCTTCCTGAATATCCCATAACATTAGAAAATAATGAGTTTCCTTCAAATTTTGAAAAGGCTGAAGCGTTTGCAAATATGTTTGCAAAAAATAGCAATAGAGAGGGCCTGACAGAAAAGCAAAAGATATACAGAGAGAAAATGGAGGATAAGGAAACACATGAAAAAAAAAGTCCCAATAATAGTCACTATACAAATGCTCCCTTACATTTCAAGAATTAAAGGATGCAATTCTCTCTATTGGTTCGAAAAGAAAGTCAGTGGGACCAGATGCGATTTCCAATGAAATGATAAAGCATTTGCCAGTTAATTTCACAATGTTTCTGAACTTATTTTTTCAGAAATGTTGGTCTGAAGGGCTTCAACCATTTTTGTGGAAAAAAAATCAATTGTAACCCCTATATCCCTAAAGAGGGCAAGTCAAAATCAGACAAAAAATAACTACAGGCCAATTGCTCTCACTTCACATGTGGGAAAACTTATGGAAAGAATTATTCTAAAAAGACTTGAACATCATTGTGAAAAAAATGGTGTAATACCAATACAACAGGCGGGCTTTAGAAAGGGTAGATCTACAGTTGACCATCTTGTAAAAATTACAACACAGGTTAAACATCAGTTTGCACGTAGAAAAAATGTGCTTGCCACGTTTTTTGACATTAGAAAGGCATATGACCAAGTCTGGCATTCAAAACTTCTGAATAAATTGAAGTTAATGGTCTCTCGGGATGTATGTACAATTACTTAAAAAACCTTTTTAACTGACAGAACAATACAGACGAAGGTAGGAAAATGTATATTCTAATGAAAGACATATCCATGGGGGAATCCCGCAAGGAGCTGTGATAGCTCCTATCCTGTTTAATATTTTGATCCATGATCTTCCTAAATCATTATCAAAAAAACTGTTGAACTAGTACAAACAATATGCGGATGATATCTGCATATGGATGAAAGTTACTTTAAAACGTCACACACCAGTTAGATCAATCAACTATATTAAAAAGTTATATCAAAATGAACTAGATAAAATTAGTAAGTACATGACTGAAAAAATGGATTGGCCCTTCAGCTGAAAAATCGCATATGGTTCTGTTCAATACTGGCTATGATCCTGATCCTTTGCCCTCATTTCAAATAGATGGATTGTGCCTTGAATATAAAAAAAAGTTGTAAAATTTTTAGGAGTAAATTTAACTTCTAAATTGAGCTGGAATTATCACATACAAACTATTCTAACAAAAGGTAAGAAAACATTAAACTTCTTGAAAATGGTGAGTCAACAATCCTGGGGTAAAGACAGTAAAGTATTAACACATTTAGCTACTGCGCTTGTACGATCAAAACTATCCTATGCCCAGGAGACATTTTTTTCAGCCCCAAAATATTTAATTAAAAAGTTGCAGAGAGTATCGCGATAGTAAAAGCTTACAAGATAGCTCTTGGTGTCCCGGTTCATGCATCAACTTTAAAAACTTATATGGAGATCGGAATATTACCTTTTGAAGAAAAAATATGAAACTTGCATCTGCAAAATATATTTTAAGAAGTCATACACTACAAAATCTTAATACCAGTGAAACTGAATTAAAATCAGAAATAAATTTTCCTAAACGGGCTCAAAAAATTTGATTCTCTAAAATCGATAGCCTCATACACATCTGACTTATTTACAAAAGCAGGCACTGCACCTCAAAAACGTAGCTCCTCGGGTGTCTTTTAGCACTATCCCGGAATGGGAACTTTGTAGAGCAAATTATGACATAGACTATACAAGTTTAAGAAAAAAAATGATGGACCCTTGTTGCCAACGAATGTTAAGTCACATATAAATGAAACTTATATAAATCACCTTAAAATCTATACAGATGGTTCTGTACTAGACAATCATTTGTCTGGTTCAGCATTCATAATTCCATCCTTAAAAATAGAGAAAGGTTACCACCTTGGAAAGAATATTTCCATATTTACTGCGGAACTTGTTGCCATTATTATGGCATTAACCTTTCTTCTTGATTTTCGATTTCCTGTATTTCAAATACTACTTTGTGTTGATTCAAAATCAGTCCTACAAGCTCTAAAATTTTCGAACACAAGTGTGAGAGAGCAGAACTTATATCAGAAGTGTACCACTTAATTCATTTTTTGCATTTACGTGGTTCTTATGTCGATTTTTGTTGGGTTCCATCTCACTGTGGATTACCTGCGAATGAAAGGGTAGACAAATTAGCCAAAAAAGGCTGCTATCACTGAAACTGATTTAACAAAGATATGCATTCCTTTATCCTTACATGAGAGTTATAGTCTTTTAAAAGACGCAGCCTGGAATTCTATTTCAAAGAAGGGAAAAGGCACCAAAAACAAAAAAAAGGGATATTATTTAACAAGATATCAGCAAATAAAACAGGTATGAAGAATCTCTACCAAGAGAGGATTTTTAAAAGTTTGATTTTTAGATTGAGGCTTAATGCCTTTAAAACCAAATTCTGTAAACATGTGACTTGTATTTGTGGCCAGCAAATCACTCCGTTCCATCTACTATTTTTGTGCGATAGAATGAAACCCTATTTACCTGCTTGGTTGTTGAACACTGAACCGTCGATGTCAGTCTTTGAAGACATCATCTCTGACGAAACGAACATTTTTGAAGTTGTTCAAGGACTGATCAAGAGCCCAGTTGGACATTTACTTTACACGCACACACACACACACATAACACTTACATACTGTCTAAGATCACTGTTAGGTGGATAGACGTTAAATTAAAGAACGAACGAACACACACACAGAGCGCGCGCGCGCGCACACACACACACACACACACACACACACACACACACACACACACACACACACATGTGCGCGTGCGCGCGCAGACTTGCGCATGCTCTCACACAGCCAACAAAATCACAAAAATAAAGAGAAGGAAAACCACATAATCACAATAATCCTGGCTACAATCTTTTATTCCATATACAATGAAAGCACATCCAAAGAAACAGTATATGCACAGGAACCCCCAGAAAAATAATATCTGACATTTGTCAAGCCCTGCAGCCTGGAGAAAATAATGGAGTCACCGTTTTGTATTTTATGTCATGTTGAAGAACAGTCTGTATATACGTATAGATTAAACCACCCTCATTTCATTCCCGGGCGAAAATTCTGTTCTTTGCGGGGATTGGAGGAATGCGGGAACGAGGGTTGGGGAGAGGGATAAAAAAAAAAAATTCGGTCAGGGCTATGTTGGTCCCTCCCCCCGCCCACTCCCTCCAAAAATGGAAACCATTCTCGTTGGAATCATTTTGGTCCATGATTTATTGCGACTACTGACAAGCTAATCGATTGAAGAATGCTTCTGAAGTTTACAGAGCTATCTCTGTCTACGGCCAGCCAGTAGTTTTAAGTGGTTCAGGCGGTCCAAGAGTGGCTTGGAAGACGATGACCTTCTTGCTGGACTGGCAACGGCCATTGGTCCAGAAAACGTGGGTGGGTGGAGTCCCCAATAAACAATGCTCGGCAATACTGGTCATGGGGGACAACTTGCTTTGAAGTGCTGAACAGTCCGAGTGAAGACTGAGCATGTGGATGGAATGTCTGTCACAATCTTATTTAGGTTGTTACAATCTTTGTCTAATATCACATAGTTTGTGAAAAGACGTTAAATTAAAGTACTACTACTACTATTTAGGTTGCTTTACTTTAAATTTAAATGGGTGTGTGTGTGTGGGGGGGGGGGGGGGGGGGGGCGCCACAGGGCTGTCTATTTGTTCAATAACATCATCGCCAACAAAACGGCTTCTCAGCATTAAGGCAGAGGGCTTTGCAAGGCCCTAAACATCAAGCCAGCCGCACAGCAGGGAAAAGCCACAGTACACATGTTTCAGCCACGTGTTCTTCCATTCAAGATCAGAAACAGTAGATTTTTTGTCCATCCACCGTAATTTTCCGTACAACATCTTTCGACAACTCAAGAATCACGTGTACTGAAACATGTGATATGATGAACATTACACAGCAAAAAAAAATTACTCGCATTCTGCACGACTGCCTGGCCATGAGAAAATTTTGCAAAAGTCGGGTACACTACAACCTGAGTGATGGGAAGGGTGGGGGGGGGGGGGGGGGGGGTAGGAAGCAGAGTGAGGTGGACTGGTACATCTGTATACTACGAAAATCTGACAGAGGGACCTCTAACTAATATGACCTCTAGACGAACCAACAGACAGTAGTATGGGTCTTCTCAAGTGAGAACCCACCCGTGGAAATCAAAAGAAACAGGGGTGTTTCAAACCAAGCGGCGGTAAGCTTCCTCACATGATCCGGCCATGTGGCCACTACCACAGCGCGGTTTGAGGACAGAGAAACGATCGCAGGCGACTGGAACATCAACCCCTTTTGCCTTCAGTCCTTCAGGTTCGGCACAAACCACTTCCCCAAACGGATGCGATGAAGTAATCCAGCAATACAGTGCCAGCACTCACACACGGCAGCTGCAGCACGCCGAAAATAATGTCCAGCTGGTCACATTCCCACTACGTTACCCCGTCGTAGCCCATGTGACTGGTTCTTGTTCTCTCTCTTCAAGCGAGAGTTGAAAGGAACACGGTTTCAAAAGAGCTAAAGATAAGCAGAGAATTCTTCGAGGGCGTCACCTTTGGCCTATCCAAGTCAACATCACTATGTGTCATGGCCAGTTTGTTAGAGAGGATGGTAAAGTGTGTGAGGACTTTAGGGAATACATTAATAAATACCTTACAACAGTGGTATTATTTTAAGTGTCCTTGGAAAGCCAGGTTGCAAGACTTAACGAATGACCCTCGTCCCAAACCTGCTTTTTTTGGTAACCACATCCACACCTGAAAGTAAACCACGTACAAAACCACACTGTACATAAAACCACCACCGTGTACAAAATCACAGCAAATAAGCCAAAATGATGCCAGCTGGCTTTTTGTTTATTGTACGAAAGAAACTGTCTGGATGGATTTAGCTTTTAGTTTCACTCTCATCTCTAACTTTAGGTAACGTTAAATAACTGAAGCTGAAATTTGCAGAGTGTTGTAGCAACAGAAATTAATAAGAGAGATGGCGAAGATTGGTGGGGGTAGGGATCATTCTCTTTCTTCAAATAACAGCCTGATACAAAAAGCTTTACAATGTCATGACTATCTTCGCAAAAAATCAACAAAATTTGTTTAGACTACGTAAGATCGGCAACAGTTTTGTTCATACACCAGACAGCTGCACACACAAGCAAAATACCTTAAGAAGATAGGATGGATGAAATCTCAACCTATTTGAACTGTAGTGCAAAATTTTATCACCATACAGTGCCAGTCAATGAGATAGAAAACTAAAAACATATTAGTTCATAACAGAAGGTACTAGGAGAAGGAGGAAACCTGGCATGACACAGCAAAGTACATGGCACAGGAGGTGTGTGTGTGTGTGTGTGTGGGGGGGGGGGGGGGGGGGGGGGGGGCGTGGGGAACAGGGAAAAAGAACAATACGACAGCTGATGCATGAGCTGTCTTAAGAATTTCCGGTTAGATTTTGACTCGGACGCACGTTCTTGCAAGCTCGAGTTTTTCAGTCCGCCTAACTAAACCTGTTGTCCGCCTTACTGGACCTGTTGTCCGCCTTACTGGACCTGTTCTCCGCCTTAATGAACCTGTTGTCTGCCTTACTGGACCGGTTGTCCGCCTTAATGAACCTGTTGTCTGCCTTACTGGACCTGTTGTCCGCTTTACTGGACCTGTTGTCCGCCTTAATGAACCTGTTGTCTGCCTTACTGGACCTGTTATCCGGCTTAATGAACCTGTTGTCTGCCTTGCTGGACCTGTTGTCCGCCTTACTGGACCTGTTGTCCGCCTTAATGAACCTATTGTCTGCCTTACTGGACCTGTTGTCCGCCTTACTGGACCTGTTGTCCGCCTTAATGGACCTGTTGTTCGCCTTACTGACATGTTGTCCGCCTTAATGAACCTGTTGTCTGCCTTACTGGACCTGTTGTCCGCCTTAATGAACCTGTTGTCTGCCTTGCTGGACCTGTTGTCCGCCTTACTGGACCTGTTGTCCGCCTTAATGAACCTGTTGTCTGCCTTACTGGACCTGTTGTCCGCCTTACTGGACCTGTTGTCCGCCTTAATGGACCTGTTGTCCGCCTTACTGGACCTGTTGTCCGCCTTACTGGACCTGTTGTCCGCCTTAATGAACCTGTTGTGAGACTGGGGCCACGAGCACTCTGTTGATATCATCACCATAGCCTGGCCTTGTCGACGTTATCACCAAAGCCTGCCCCTGTCCTAACAACAGCTTGAAGAGGTTTTAAAACATGTGAAAGCTACGAGAGTCTGGGTCTGAAAAGAACAAGAGTGAGGGTACTACCAAACATTGTCAAAGAATACCTCTCTATGGCAAACAAAAGCGTACAGTGAATGAAGAATTAGTTTGACATAGCGAAAATGATTTGTTCAACTAATTTACACAACGCTTCAGTCTAAAACCGACACTAGAGGAAGGCACAAAAAGATGAACAAGTCTACATAATGAAGTAAAAGGTAAACTCGCGAAGAATACGAATCAAGTAAAAATATCAAAGTATAATGAATGCATAACACTGTGACACTGTAAATATTATTATCACCTAATCTTATGTACACAATTATAAAACAAGATTCAACCCCAAAAAAAAAAAAAAAAGAAAACCCATAACAGAACTACCAGCGGACCGACATACATACGTATTGGACGTCTAAAATGTTATACGGAGAATGTGCTGCACATCTGCAATTTACATGAGAAACGAAATTAAACAATCAGTGGCAAAACTTTGAAAATGCAAACAGTTCCTTTTTAATTTGGTAAAATAATGCTGTCAGTTCCTAACTAGCCTGGTGATATTGCATTTAACCAGTACCATAATAGATTTCTAATCTGATGAACTGTAAACACACGAGTAACAGGTCACGAAATCGTGAGAGTGCAATGCAGACATAACCTAGTGAAGAGTAAATACTCAATGAATACCAAACCTAGCGAAGTGTAAACATGCCGTGGTACCTTACAGACTTCGTGTTCGTGCCAAGTGAATATGAAAACAATACTTCTCTAACCCAGTGAAGGTTGTTGTGGACAGTATATACAACTTAGTCAGATGTAAATGTGCTAAGGTTAAACAAATCTAGTTAAATTCAAACATACATGGCAAATGTCACAGAGAGAAATGTCAATATACATACATATTTTCCTAGCCTAACGAAATGTGAACAAGCAACAAATACCACATCGGGTAATCCGTAACCGTGTAAAGAATAACCCAAATTTTGAAATCTCAGAATATAATGAACACTGAAGGTAATGAAAGGGACACATGCAATGCATTCCTTTCTGACCAAATAAAGTCTTACCACACACTGAATACCCTGCATACCTTGTGTTTTCCCAGTTAACCTTATAACATGTGAAAACAAAATGAATATCTGGCCTATCAGAGTATACAAATGCACTAAAAATCATTCTGACTTTGTAAAATGTAAACACACAAAGGCTATCTAGCCAAGTGAAATACCAACACCAAGTTCCTTACTAATGTATAAAGTGTCTCATGTGTATGTCACTAAGCGTTACTAACCTAGTAAAACCTAAACAACACAGTCTCGTTAATGACCATGTCTATCAAAGCTAATAGCATGAATCTATGTGAGTTCTTAACAACCCTACAAAAATGTAAAACAGTGATACCTAACCAAGTCAATAAAATATAAACACAATGCGTTCCTGACTAACCTAACAAAATTCAAACATACAG
>JADBJO010007439.1:85000-100000 GCA_016801955.1 Conus betulinus | reverse complement strand
TTTATGTGTGTATGCATGCGCGTGTTTGTGTGTTTGTACGTTTGTGCGTGTTCATATACGCACACGTGCGTATGTCTATATAAATGTGTGTGTATGCGTATGTATTACGTATACGTGTGTGTGTCAATGTGTATGTCTTTGTGTGTTCACACTCATGGATGTGGTATAGAATGCGTTGTTAAATGTGATCACTTTTTCAATGGTTGAAATGTTACACGTGCAGAACGCCAATGAAATTTCAGATGAACAGAGTGAACATGTGTGAGAGATGTTGTGATCATTCAATTCTCTATTTGACACCAGGAGCGTAGACACAATCTCCGTGATGATGAGTCTGATCCAGCGGACGACAGGCCTAGGAGCAGGCAACACAAAACAGATCTGCCTTCAGAAGGGATCACGATGGTTCCCTCAGGCAGTTAGTGAAGGGTTTCTCGTATCTATAATGTATTTCCGCCCTTTTTCTTCATCTTGATTTTATTTTTTTGTCTCTAAAAGTTCAAATCTATGCGAAGTCATTATCATAATGACTGAAGAATTGTTAACCCGCACTTGTTTTCCCCACTACTTAGTTGTTCAGCATTATATTGTTTGGTCAATCAGTGGGAGATTGCATCTCTTAGGAGATCCAAGTAAAGGTTGTCCTGCACAATTCTTAGCCACAGACATCGCTTGAGTTATTGAACAGCAGAGCTGACCACTCACACTGTTCCATATCTTTTGATCTCCCTTGTATCCTTGAATGGATCCTCAGGCATAGGCTCAAAGATTGTCCCCTACATTTTATACTGTTTGCATAATGCTTTTAGTTTTTCAGGAACTTTTTTCCTCTCCACACTTTCGTTTATTCCATTTACTATCCTTCGCTGGCTGCTTTGGGGTGCTGTTGGATTCTTTTTTTTTTGAGCCCTTGGTGGTGAGAACACCACAGAATTATGGACTGTGGTGTGTCTCTATTTGACACCGGGTTTCTCATATTTATAATATATTTTCGTCCATTTTGTTCATTTTTTATGCGAAGTTATTATTATGACTTAAAATTTTTTTCTCGCACTACTTAATTGTTCAGCTTTATATATATATATATGGATTTAAGAGGTATATATATATATTCACTCACTGCAGACATGGAGGTTCATATCCCCCTATTTCTTCAATCTAAGACGTACGAGCAAGCTTTGTTTATAATTATATATATATATATATGTGTGTGTGTGTGTGAACCGTTAGATATCTAAACAAGTGTAAATGTCCAGTGGTGCCCAACAGTGAGTGCACATATGCAGTATCTAAATAACACATTACTTAGGCATCTAATCAGAGGCTTCCACAGACGGTCGGATGTCACAAACGTTCGGTGCCTCCATCCGATCAAAGATATGCGGAGGATTCCTTCGGTCACAAAACACACACTGCGCGCGCCTGCATGTACGCGCGCGCGCGCACACACACACGGAAAAAAAATCTAACAATGTTGAGCTACTGCCACTGTATACAAATTTCAGGGGAAGTCTCACGGCCGTGAGGGCAACAAATTGTTAGAGATTCACTGTCTCGGGTACGGGATCATGTAAACCGGAGCTGAACCTAGCTTTACCGCTGCCTTAATGTACCTGAACGGAATCAGGTGCCCATTTCCTGTTCGGTGGACCGAGCCCGTATTCAGCAGTCGAAATTCGACCCAGTGGGTGGTGTACATTTATGATCATCCCCTCTTTGCGCAAACACTCTGATCATCTATATCTGACTGTAAGCCTTCATATATATGTACCCTCAATACACACACACACACACACACTCTCTCTGTCTCTCTCTCTCTCTCTTTCTCGACCGTCCGTTCCCTGTGCGAGCACTCTAACCATCTGACTGCCCTATCTACATGTACCCTCAACACACGCACGCAGGCACACACATACTCAGCATACGCGCGCGCGCGCGCACGCACACGCACACACACACACACACTAAGATCACTGTTAGGTGGATAGACGTTAAATTAAAGAACGAACAAACACACACACACACACACACACACACACACACACACACACACAACTGAGAAAAGAAGAAAATATAATAAATGTTATGAATTCAATTGCAAAAACATGTATCTGTGAAAAACATCAAAATCATCTTCAGGTGTTTACAGACGGCCCCGTACTTGACAATGATAATGTTGGCGCGGCCTTTGTCATACCGGCACTGAAAATTGAAAAATGTTTTTACCGCGGCAAAAAAAACTGTCAATTTTTACGGCCGAATGGACAGCCAGTATGATTGCTTTAGAATTCTTGGTGAACCTTTTCAATGACAGTATTTAGAACTGTGATACTGGTGGATCCTAAATCGGTTTTATGTTCACTGAACTCGTTCAGTACCGACACATGGCCCGACCTTATGAACGAAATTCATTATTTATTACATGCTTGTCGGCTAAAGGCACAATCATTGAGTTTTGTTGGGTGCCTTCGCCCTGTAACATAAATGGAAACGAAATGGCCGACAGAGCTGCTAGAAGAGGCGCAAAAGGTTTAGAGAAGACTGTAGTCATGACACTTCCTTTGTCTCTCCATGAAAATTACAGGCTGCTAGAAACAACAGCATGGAAAAAAATTAGCAGACGTTCTGATAGAAAGACTCTAAGACAAAATACAGCTGCAGTTCCGTTGGAAATCGTATCAAGAAAGTTTTCAAATGCACCGTTATATTATTCTAGACTTGTAACTTGCTTTTTCCGCCTAAAAGTTAACGGTTTAAAAACAAAATTCTCTAAAAATGTATATTACCTGTGTGGTGCACAAATCACAGTTAATCACATTTTATTCCATTGTAAAAGTCTCCGAGGTTTTCTACCTGATTCAGTCACAGCAAAGAATGTTTCGAAAGAAAACATAGAAGATTTATTATATGATACAAAGGTTTTAGTACAAATGGCTGAATCCCTAATTCACACCCCATCAGGTCATTCTTGTAGATTTTTTTTTCTTCCCATGTAGATTAGTGGTGAGGGACGCATCCACCCACCCTTTTTGTATTTTGCATTTTGTTTGTTACATGTATCTTTAACATGACCTCTTTACTGTTAATGCAGTGTTCACAGTTTAACATTACCTCACACATTTTACACTCTCACACACTCACACACACTCACAGACAGATTGCACTCACTCACGCACACTTTGGTCCAGTATCACTTATGGTGAAAAGATGTAAAAACAAAGAACGAACGAACGAACGAACACACACACACACACACACACACACACACACACACACACACACACACACACGCACGCAGGCACGCACGCAGGCACGCACGCAGGCACGCACGCACGCACGCATGCACGCTCTTTCGCACGCACACACGCACACACACACACACACACACACACACACACACACACACACACACACACACACACACACACACACACACACACACACATACACACACTCATAGAGAGAGAGAGGATAAGGCAGGGGACTGAAAATTCCATTTCAAAATGAAATTTCATAAACGCTGAGCAAGAAAATGTATTGGGATAAGAGAAGTAATTTGTGATCACAACCAGAAACTGCTTTTTGGCAACTCCCACTATCTGACATCAGAATTCATGCTATTTACAATAACAAAAAAGCAGTCATCAAGTCTGTGGATATCATATCAAGAAAGAAAGACTGCACTTTAAAATGTAACAGAGAACGGACCACAGTTAAAGGAAAAGTAGCCTAATTTTCTGGACATGCACTATGGGAAAGCACACTGACAGAAAAGACATGTTTCCCCTGGCAAAACAGGTAGAAGTCTAATGGACGTGGTCCCTGAGAAAGCACACGGACACAATATACATGTTTCTCCAGGCAAAACAGCTAAAAGTTTAATGGACATGTTCTATGAGAAAGCACACTGAGAAAATATACATTTTTTACCAGACAAAACAGCTGCAAGTTCAATGGGCATGCCATATGAGAAGGCATACTGACAAACATTTTTTTCACGCAAAGTTTGCTAAAAGTAGCTAAGCGCGAGCTATGTAGCAAAATGTAGTAGAAAGGAACGATTCTTAGACATGAAGGAGATGAATGTAGTGAAAAAAGTAAAGTGATGAAGCAGCATTAAAACTTGCACGAGTAACAACGCTTATAACAACGAAATGCATTTCTCAAATACAGGAAAACTTACATCATTCAATGGTCAAAGCGCAATAAATTCTGTCAAACGTCCAGATACAACGTAATCACTCAGAGTGGCCTTTCCGGGAAAGTCTATTTTAAACTTGTGAGTGTTTGTAATTCCCTGTTTCTTTAGCTGACACTGACAGCTCATCTTACCATAAGTGATGTAACACAAAGAGAATCAGTTTCTATCATTATGTTTTCTTTCGAGAAACAAGGCCCGTGCTTTGCACAAGTCTCTTTGCCTTTCTAGAGGAAGCGAATTGAAATCATCATTTTTCTGCATGTTATGCATGGACATTTTGCACACGATTTGGATCAGTTGATTAATGAATTGTTTGATCCTGTATGTTTCACACAGACGAAGATACAGAAGTGAACGTACCGGGGCACCATAGCTATAGTCAAAAAAACTGATCAAGACGTGCCTCTATGTATGCCACACACTTGGTGCGGACATGTCGACACTGAAAATACTCGGAAAGTGAAAACATCTTTTTCAGGGTGTCATCATCTGGGAAAAAAAACACAGAAGCACACACACACCACACACACACACACACACACACACACACACACACACACACACACAAGCACGCACGCACGCACGCACGCACACACACACACACACACACACACACACACACACACACACACACACACACACACACACACACACACACACACACACACATCATTGCGGTAATTCTATACATATGTAGATAGACTGGTAAATCTACAGCTAGGCTGATGAATTTACAAATAGATAGGCTGAAAGGCAGATTGATAGATACCCAAATTCGTGTGGGTACGTATGTATGTGTGCATGTATGTGTACATATGTTTGCATGAAAGTATTATTAAACGGATAGATAGATAGATAGATAGATAGATAGATAGATAGATAGATAGATAGATAGATAGATAGATAGATAGATAGATGGGTATATATATATATATATATATATATATATATATATATAATTAGATTGATAAACAGATGGACAGACAAACAAACAGATAGACAGATACGCAAATATCTAGTTAAAAACAGATTAATAGACAGAGAAATAGGTAGGTAGATAGACAGATAGACAGTCAGACGGGCAGACAGACCGATTGATCAATTGATCGATCGATCGATCGATCGACAGGCAGACAGACAGATATACAGATAGATAGATAGATGAAAATTAGATAGATAGATAGATAGATAGATAGATAGATAGATAGATAGATAGATAGATAGATAGATAGATAGATAGATATCAGACAGACAGACAGACAGATTGACAGATAGGTTATTGGATTGATAGATAAACAGAGAGACAGACAGACTGATAGACAGGTATGATAGGTACAGGTAATGTTTAGGTAGATATATAAATATGTATAGAAACTGGTCTCTTCTAAGTTTCAAAACGAAGTGACTTGGGGGACTTGGGGGGGGGGGGGGGGGGGGGGGGGGGGGGGGGGGGGGGATGAAGCACATTTTGGAAAGAGAGGGAGTTAGTTGCCACCAGGACAAAAACAATCACAAACAAACAGAGTACAGGACTAGGCACAATGCATTTCGGCCTCTTGGTCTTTTCAGGCGAAAACAAATAACATTTAGGACAGTGACAAGAGCATGGAACCACCAGCTTCTCCTGTTTGTCTCCAAATCAAAAATGGGCCGCCAGACGAAAACGAGAGGATCATGGGAGAGGAAATAGTGAGGGTGGGTGGTGGGAGGATGGGGGGATAAAAAGAAGGGGAGGGCATGTGAAACGATGGTAAATGAAAAAAGTAAATGGATTGATTAAAAAAAACAAGGATAATAAAATAACAAAATAAGATAATTTTTTTTTTTGAAAATAAAAATAGTCATAATAATAATGAAAATAAACAAAACAATACATATATAATGAATAGATAAATAAATAAATAAAACAATAAACAAATGAATAAATGAAATAAAGAAATGAATAACAAAAATTAATAATAATCAATAACAAATACATAAATAAAATAAAGAAAAATAAACACAAAATCAAATCAAATCAAATAAATTGAGAGTGGCTGCAACTTCTGTATGCAATGGGTAGCGGGGGGCTATGGTGGTGGTGGTGGTGGTGGTGGTGTGGTGTGTGTGTGTGTGTGTGTGTGTGTGTGTGTGTGTGTGTGTGTGTGTGTGTGTGTGT
The DNA here is from genome assembly GCA_016801955.1 of Conus betulinus. Lineage (NCBI taxonomy): Eukaryota > Metazoa > Mollusca > Gastropoda > Neogastropoda > Conidae > Conus > Conus betulinus. The sequence goes on along the minus strand of JADBJO010007439.1, from coordinate 93,641 downwards.
GTGTGTGTGTTGGTTGAAGATTATGCCGACTGGTGTGGAAGTGGTGGTATATTATTTGTGTTACTGTTGGATGTTGATGCCTTGGTGCTGTAACGTACCCAGTTTGGCAACGAGATGGGTCTCTCTTGATGTACTTTCAAAGCTGTCGCTCTGTGATTGCCAGAGTGCCAAGACTTTCACATGGTTGATGTTGTGTTGGGGGTTGGTGGAAGTGTAGGGCAACGGGGTAAGGTCAGTGGTGACCGACGTCAGCCAGGTAGGTGTTCAGAGATGCGTGTTTCCAGTGTGCAGAATGTTTCACCTACATAGATCTTGCCACACAGCTGGCAGTGGGTAGCGTATACAATGTTGCGGCTCCGGCAGGAGAATGTGCGTTTAATAGTGAAGCAGTCGTTGGGGCCCTGTAGGATGGGGTCTAGTGTGTGAGGGAGCAGATTTTGCAATTAGGATTTGAGCAGTGGTGAGTGCCTGGTGGTGTAGATTTGGAGATTCTTTCAATTTGGACTGCCTGAGACGATCTTTTAGGTTTTCATCACGTTTGAACGTGACTATGGGTCTGGTGTGAAAGGCAGGTTGGTGGTTTTGTACAATGTGCCAATTGGATTTGAGAATCCTGCAGATGGGGAGGGTGCGTGGGTGGAAGAGGAGGCAGGTGGTGGGTCTGTCTGTCTCCTTTGGATGCTGGGTTTCCAGAGCAGATGTTCTGGATATGGCTGTGGTGTGGCTGAGATCCTCCTTCCTCGTCTATTTTCGTGATCCTGTCTGTGATACGCCCTATCCCTGCATTCAGGTTTTCCCAGTTCGCTCTAGAGTACAAGTAGCGGCGTCTAGGTTTGTCCCTCACTCGCTGTGACTGGGTATCAAAATCTTTCACTGCTGCCTTATGGTCTTATATTCCTGGAACTGAAGCAGTGCTTTTCAGGAGGGATGGATTTGTTGTAAAGACGAGGTCCAATATGTTGTTTTCCCACGTGGGCTCGTCAAGTACATCTGTGACCTGTGCTGCTGCCATCAAGTCTGTCAGGTCCTGCTGGATCTGGCGATCTGGGGCTCCTGGGTTCACAGTACCTGCGTTCCAATCGATGTCCGGACAATTAAAATCACCTCCAAGCAGGATCTGCTTCTGTTTAGAGTTCCAGGTAACCGTCTATAATGTCCGATCTAGTTCCATCAAGTCACTGATAGAGCGTTGTGGCATGCAGAAGCTCCCAACGAGCAGCTCTTTACTCTGTTGAAGTTTGATTTTTTGCCCAAACCATCTCACAAGTTCCTTTTAGTTCAGGTACGGCTGATGAGTTTAAGCGTTTGTGTATAAAGGTGAACACGCCTCCGGCTAGTGTTGCCCTGTACTCCCTATATGGTTCATATTCTTCTGGCAAGCCCTTGATTGCCCCTTTGCCTATCTTTTTAGCCATGACCCCATCCGAATATCACAACCGGTTTAATGTAAGTCAACCAAAGCTATGAGCTTCACTTTCTTGTTGACTATACTATGGTAATTTAGGTTCAAGTGTCGGAGGTTTCGCTTCTTGGGTGCATCAAATAAAGGAGTGTCATCGCTTTTGTCATTCTACTTTGTGCCTTTGCTTTCTCCGGTTTGCTGGTGGCTTTTCGTACTGTACTAAATGTTATTTGTTTTCGCCTGAAGAAAAACCCAAGAGGTCCAAATGCATTGTGTCTAGTCTTGTGCTCTGTTTGTATGTGTCCTTGGCGGTAACTACGCCCTCTCTTTCCAAATGTTGGTCTCTTCTAGTTTTCAAAGTGAGGTGACTGCATGTGGAAATTCAAACAAACTAAAGAAAAATTACTATTGCTCCGAACGAAAAAGACAAACAAATCACAAAGAAAACATGGCGTGTTGCGACCTGTTTGGTCTTCTTCAAGCAACACAAACAACAATCAAGACAATGAGAACAAAAACCAATCTCATATCTCATGAAATTGGGCGCAAAATGGGTGTGGAATAACCCCAAAGCCACGAGAGAAAGGATTGTTTGTTCTTCGGTTTCATTCTCTTGGATGTTGTTTGTCTTGCCCCACGAAGACACAAAGAGGTCAAAAACGCGTCGTGTTTTGTCTCGGAATAGTAATTTCTCTTTTAAGCTGATTCGCTGTAGTCCTTGAATGTTGGTATTCAATGGTTCTTCGTCCGGAATACTGAGGAGACAAGCAGCTTTCATTGCCTGAAATCAGGTCTGTGAATGTTAATACACCTTTCATTAGTTCCCTTCACATTTTTACAACGTGATGTCCATTTCCTGCTCCAGATTAATGCTGTGGCAGCTAAAACTATCCGTACTATTGACTTACGGTTTTCAACTTACCGGTGATGTTCTGTAGGGAGTGCACTGGATAGAGATACAACAGGAAATTTACCATCGTATCATACTTCATCTCCACACACTCGTTGCTCTTCAGTTCCACTTCTCTGGCATTGGCTTCTGCAAAGTGTGGTGAGCCCAGCAAAACTCGGAAGTACGGGGAATACAGACACAGGATTAGTTTGTGTGCGTGCAGTTTCTGGCCCTCCACGATCAGAACTGTGTCCGAACCACAGAACTCTGTCACAAAGGGATTCTCCGAGTCGATGGGGAAATCTTCCATCAACAAGCCATGGTCACTGTCCTGTTGACTGTGGTTCATTTCAGGAGTATTCGTGTCCTGACATTTGTTCCGTGAACCAGTTTTTTTTTTTCTTTTTGGTGCCATCATTTGATTCACAGGCAGATGAACTTGGTTTCTCTGAAGACATCTCTGTTCAAGAGTACAACCACGTCAACAATGATTAATGGTCATAGGAGACACAGTAGGTCTACAAACATTGATACAAAATAGTACATGTAAGCCTTTAAATTGTTTCAGAAAAAATCTGAAGTATATTGCAGGTCATTTTCTTTTGCGAAAGCATGCATAAGAAACACAACAGAAAACATATAAGATTTTGACATTTTGAACTCTCTCTCTCTCTCTCTCTCTCTCTCTCTCTCTCTCTCCCCCCCCCCCCCCCCCCTCTCTCTCTCTCTCTCTCTCTCTCTCTCTCTGTATATGGCATGTGTGTCACACACACACACACACACACACACACACACACACACACACACACACACACACACACACACACACACACGCGGAGTTTGATACTGTAATATCAAACACAGAATGGTTATTAAAACTTAAGAAATTCCATCTATTCCAGTGAGACTGAAATGGATTCTGGTGTCTATTATACTCGCGTCCAGAGCCTACGACATAAAGGAAGTGATCAACTTGACCGATCACCTGTTATAACCTGACAACCGCTCTTCAAATCTCTGATCAAATTCACGACTATGTGTAATGCTTAGCGGGGGCCAACTCCAGCCCACTCCACCCTCAACTTTTGCAAACCTCGCCCCCGTCCCCACTCACCCACCCGCCAGCCCGACGTAATCCTTGGCGAAAGTGCGCCTCTGGTGTACACATACTGGGCAGAAGAGGCCTTTCAGCGAATAGGAGCGCGCCCCAAACGAAACGCCGATCTCACAAGAGTTTTAGGACTCTGCACAGGGGAGCCACGCCTCTGGTTTCGACCGTTTTAAACACGTTTAACAGGTAATCTTCAGTTATCCACATTGTCTGAAGGAAACGGTCTGTATGACTTCCTTTTTGTCATTACGGCCTTTTGTTTAAGAGTTTAGGCCTGCTAGATATATTTATTTCCCAGCAAATTAGCATTTTCCACTATCTACGGGCAATCTCTCAATGGAAAAAGGAAAGGCGATCACATTTACTAGACGTCTTACTTGAAAAATAGAAAAAAGGATCTTTATTCAGGTATTCGCTTTACACACATGAATGCGTCAAAAAGCTGTGTTCTCTCTGTTGATTTCGGTCAACGAAATCACATTGCCGTCCCCGCTCTACGGACGCAGTAAGAATGACAACTCCAGACAGAGAGAGAGAGAGAGAGAGAGGGGGGGGGGGGGGGGGGGGGGGGCAGGGAGGGAGGGAGAGAGAGACACAGAGAGAGACAGAAAACCGACGCGCGCGCACACACACACACACACACACACACACACACACAGAGAGAGAGAGAGAGAGAGAGAGAGACAGAGAGAGAGAGAGAGAGAGAGAGAGAGAGAGAGAGAGAGAGAGAGAGAGAGAGAGTCGTAAGCGGCGAAGTAGATGGTGTCCTACGTATGTGTAGTCAGAACAGGCACCATTACGATGCTTGATTAACCTTCTTTGTTAACAATACGATTCATATTCTTTGTTAACAATATGGATTTTGCCAGTTTGTAATACTAACTGTTAAGATAATCCCTGAACACTAAATTTTGACAGGAAAAAACAGCATGCCAGGATTAGGTGAAAACTGTTAAGCTGACTTACGAATATTGCTGATTGTCTTAATGCTTTACAGTAGAGGATTTTAAGTGTAATCAATAAGTGTACTTGAGCTAAATTTATTCCAAGTTACTTCAACATAATTTATACCAAAAAGAGTTGTTGGACTTCACGTGTTTAACCTTGTATTATGGTCTTGCTGAAATTAACTCATAATCTCAGTGAAGGTGAAGACAAGAATTATTAGCATAGTAGTTGTATTTGTGGTAATCTAATCCTTGTTGGCTGAGATTTACTGAAAGCCAGAGGGTAAGTGTGAGAACTTCAGCTACTTAATTACAAACCAGGTTCTGACTTCTGACCAGGTCCTAGGACCATGGGCCTACCTGGTAGTGGACAAAACCGCAGCCCATCAGATCAGCTGATCTAGAGAGGAATGGATCAGTCATCAGCAACTAGAGAGAGATCAACTGTTCACTCCAACAAGTTCTGATATTCCAAGTGGACTCCAACTCAACTCATCCAGAACTTCCCCTCTCTTAATGACGAGAAAAACAGTGGAAACTTAGGTCATCCTGAATTGAATTTGTGGAATTGATTTGAATATTTCTCCTTCGTATAAGCAAGTAAAGTTGATGTGTGAAAGTACACCTAACTTGTGTCAGTTCTTTGTTGTTCATTCGGTATTGAATGTTCAAACTTATCTCCAATTCTGTCTTTCGAAGCCACAGGTACTGTTAAGTGTACAAGCCTAAGGAGAATTATTCCTGAGCCACTCTTCAGTAGTTTAATAGTCCTGAAAAAAATAAACATTTCTTCCATTGACTAGTACCGGAAAGTTGCTCCTTCCATAAGTGGTGAAGGTGAAATTTTAACATAACTCTATTAAAGAAGATATTCCAACTCCTTCCTCTAAAAGACACAGCAACCTACCCCCAAACTCTCGTCACGAACAACATGGAATTTTGTTTCTTTAAACAACCTCCACCATCCCCTCCTTTACTATCATTTTTTTGTTTTGTTTGTTTTTTTTATCTTCTTTTCCTCTTTCTTCTTTCTTTCTTCTTCGTTTTCGTTTTTGTCTTTGAAAACGAGGTCTTTTATTTCGCTTTCATTCTCGCTCTCTCTTTTATTTCGCTTTAATTCTCTCTCTCTCTCTCTCTCTCTCTCTCTCTCTCTCTCTCTCTCTCTCTCTCTCTCTCTCTCTCTCTCTCTCTCTCTCTCTCTCTCTCTCTCTCTCTCTCTTTGTTTGAATTTTCTACAATGAATATTTGAGGCGAACGTTTAGTGTTTGTGATGGTATATACTAGTCTGTGTTTCTGTTTGACTTAATGTATGGAGTACTAACTCATTCATTCCGTTTGATTCTTACTCTCTTATCTCCATGCCTCGTTCGCTCGCTCACGTATAATAATGTATGTGTTCTCATTAGACGTGTACAGCTGGGATGTGCTTTACATTTTAGGGATTGATAAAAAAAAAAGCCAGGGTTTCTGTGTAACCTAGCGTATGGTGCACTGATTCACTCATACCTTGTATGTGACTGCATGCATGATCGTGTACACAAAGTATGAGTGGATCGACAATACTTGTAGAACACAAGATATGCCAACCTGTCTAGCACTAACTAACTAACCAACTAAATGACTAACAAACTAAACAATATATAAAATAGTTTTCAAATTTCCGAAAATTACATTTGCTCTCATTACTGAATTATAATAACTAAGTCATTATAGCTCCAAAACAACTCGACAGTTATTTTTTTTTTCTTCTCTAAAATTGGTGCTAGCACTCCAGCGCAGCTCACACAAAATTTGCGTCAAGTCTGAAATCATACAATTTGAGTTTGGCATAATTATCAACTCGACGATTTGTACAACTATTCATGTAGCTACATCATATCAGGTAATACAAATTGTTTTGATATTTTCAACAAAACAGTCACTATGAACATGGAGAAGTGAAATTTGCATGCTATGATAATGCCCCAAATTATTATTTTGTTCGTAACACAACTCTGAAAACATTATCCAGGAAGAAAATCATTTTGATATGTATGCGGATGTACAAGTGTATCTTCTTTGTAGAAAATATATTTTGTATGCATGATCCTACCCATTTTCCACATCCCCATGTGCACAGGTCTTACACATACGAAAACGAAAGAGTGCAAAAAAGTTCAGGGGAATGAACAACAAAAAGGCGTGTTTGTCTTGTGGGTCACTTTTTTTATGAAACAAAGGTCACCAAGACTGTGTTGTATGAGTGCATTTATGTATGTTCATTTGTACCTGTGACTGTTATAGTGTATGTGTGCGCACGCCAAAATGCGCAAACACATTTAAGTATTCGTTACCCTGTGTGTGTGTTTGTGTGTGCGTGCGTGCGTGCGTGCGTGCGTGCGTGCGTGCGTGCGTGTGTGTGTGTGTGTGTGTGTGTGTGTGGTGTGTGTGTGTGCCCCGCGCGCGCGCGCGTGCGCGCATATGTGTATGTGTGTGTGTGGGGGGGGGGGGGGGAGCCCTTATGCTTTCTTCAGTGGCAATTGTTTTCGAATATCACTGAACTTGGCAGCCTACATTTCGTTTCTTTTATATATTTACATACATCTTCGCAGTAATCACAATATGGTTTATTTCCAGTAGTATGTATCTGTCAATATTTTCTTGTCTAAGAATTCAAAAAAGTACATTTTCTTAAAAAAGCACACGATTATTGTGTTTTATACAGCTAACATAATGTTGACTAACACATTTCCAAAATGACTTAACCTCATGACAGTGAAAAAGGAAATGTTCAATGTGATCATTTCATCGCTACAGTATGAACAATTTTGAATATTCCTGACTTTCATCTTGCATAGCATTAAACTAGTAGAGCGTATATTCTGTAATATTTTCCAATGTAAAACTCTCAGTTTGGCTTCTGTTGTGCACAAGGGGGATATCTTCCATATATTTCATTTTACTCCAGTCCATATCTACTAGACCAAAACACGGGCTTCACGTGGTCTGTGTAACTGAGAGAACACAACGTTGCACGAGAGTCCTTGCAAGACACATGATTTTTTTGTTACAGAAAAAGGGTGGTTCTGAAAATTCCATAATTATCAAATCTATCTTGATCACAAACCCTAGTAACAAAGGTATGTATGGCCGCTGACACTATATTATACTCAAAAATCCTTGCAGGGGAGCCTGCCATCTTGTTAAGCACGTCCTGGTATGAAAGCGTTTCCATTTGGACCATACGTGTCACTAACATTTTGTATTTTGCCCTTTATCCAGCCAGGGACTAAACGACATTTCCACAATATTTCATACGCTATTTATTCCTTAGTGAAGAGGGAAAAGGTGAGTCATCTTCATGTTTATTAAGTTTAGCCATGTTTTCGGGGTACTTTTCCAAAAAATGTGAATGTATGTTATCTAGACCTTTGAAAAGTGTGCTTCTAGTATTTGCACATAAATATGTGAGATTCTCACCAAAGGGTACAGACATTTTTCCCAGAACTAAAGTCCATCTTTCACTGTTTATGGCCTTACAAACTCTTACAACCTATAACAGGAGAAAAGCAGATTGCATCTGTCTTAAAGCTATCATTTTAAATTCTCCTTTTTATATCCACTGGACATTACGCTTCTTTTAACCTTGCAAATGCTTTATGTTTACAATGTCTTTTACGCCATAGGAATGTGAAAAGCATACGATTTATATCTGATAAGATATTGTCGGGAACAAGAAATGTTGCATAACATAGACCATTCATGAAACAAGAAATGTTTTAATAATGTGTATTGTACCCCATTAGACTAAGACATTTTTTTTTAGAAATGTATATTTCTCGGAATATTTTTCATTCTTTGCAACCAATAATCCCCAACAAAAGATGCAGGTCTGTCATCCTTATAATAAATCCCGGGATCATTACTTTATTTTTCCATGTAAACTCATGACAGTTCTTGTACTACGTTTTGTCATAGCTACTGATTTATTTGTCTATCATAACCAATCCACAAAACAAAGAAAAACCATTGAACATATTTAATGCTGCATCATGTCAAGCTGATCTCTCATATATAAAGTAACATCATTGTGACGGACCGTTTTTTGTCCAGTCACAAACTTTTTACAACCGCGTTAGCCAGAAAATGTTCACCCGAAAGTCAGTTGGTTAGTTCACCTAAATGCTGCTCACCTGCGCTCTGTATAAACCAGGTGAGCTGAAACGGCCAGGCAGTCTCGACAGCAGTTCCGGCAGTGCAACCTTCCAGTGGCTGAAGAGGGACTCCAGAAGAGGTTGCTGCGACAGTCA
>JADBJO010007439.1:72500-80000 GCA_016801955.1 Conus betulinus | reverse complement strand
ATGTTACTTCGAGGTTTTCCTTGTTTATGTATAGGAACTATAATAGAGCGTTTCCATAATGAGGGCAAATTGCCGTCTTCCCAGCATTTTTGAACGAATACTGAGATAAAGCGTTTTACATTAGGTGGGACATGACGTAACATTTCATTAGAGATACCGTCTAAACCCACTGATGTTTTTTTTTTTGCCCAGATTAGCAAGACATTCTTCTACTTCTTGAATTGTTATGGGAGCATTCAGATAGTGGCTTATTACAGGGTCTGGATCGTTGTAGATTAGTTTTCCTTCTTCTTGCTCTCTGTGCAGTCTATTTTTCTGTTGATAAACTATCTTTGCTGCCATTTTTGGCGAATATATCAACAAAAGCTTCGGCCTTTTCTAGATTAGAAGGGAAATCAGAGTTTGGGAGCTTGACAGGACATTTTGGCAAGTTCACTCCATCTTTCATTGTTCTTAACTTTTCCCACACTTTTTGGACATCTTTATGATTTGATATTTCATTCTTACAAAAGTTAGACCAATATTGCTGTTTTGCTTGTGCTGTGATGTGATTAAATATATTTTTTGCTCTTTTTTTTTTCTCAAGAAGCTTTTTAGCGCGCTCTTCTCCTTTGCTTCGTAAATATTCTCTCAGTTTGATGTTTTTTTTTCTCCTTTTCCCCCCTTTTCACATGTCTCATTCCACCAGGCATTACCTGCGCGCTTTTTTGAACTTGATTTGACAGGTTTTATCATAGGTATTGATTGATTCGCAGCAGATAGTATAGCATTCTGAAACTGATCGTATAGGTCATCAACAGATTGAGTATCAAGTTCTTTTGTGTCGACGTAGAATGTTTTTAGTAACTCTGTGAATTTACCCCAGTCAGCTAATTTATAATTATATTTTGGGACTGTTTCCATTGTTAAATCTGTTGGTTCAGGTCTTGAAGTTTCAAAGGTAGTAATGATAGCAATATGATCACTATTGAGTGTGTCATCCAGGGTTTGCCAATCACAAAGTGGCGCTAGATCTGGAGATACTAAAGTTAGATCTATTGCACTTGGCTTGTGCTTCGGGTTGTCAGGAATTCGTGTTACTTTCCCGTCATTCAAAAGATATAAGGACGAGTCGACTAGATTTTCTACAAAACGGTTACTAGTAATCGACTGACAATTCTTTTCCCAAAACGGGGAATGAGCATTAAAATCCAGCTATAAGATATCTATTGTTTTTATCTGGTCTTGTATGCAATGATCGTAACCATTCAGAATTAAACTCGTTAGGACCCCCCGTGGTAGATAGACTGACACGACAGTTAATACGATGTTACAATTTACCTGAACCCTGACTGCGCACGATAGGAATCAGGTGTGTCTGGTGGAACGGGACTTGCGCAGGGGGTGTAGTTTACTCCTTCCTTAATGTAAATGGCTACGTTGATTTTTTTCATCTGTGTTCCCCTGTTGAACAATTGGGGGGAAATAATAGCCAGCAAGTTTAGGTAATTTGTTTCTATGTGTGTTTAGGGATTGTAAGGCCAATACATTGTAGTTTTCTTCTGCAAGCTTTTGTGCTAATTGGTCAAGGGAGGTTATAATAGATCGACAGTTCCACTGGAATACCTTAAAGGAACCGTATTTTAACATTAGAAATTTTCACGTATCAACAGAACTTATTTGTAAGCTAGTGCAAACAATTTTGAGATAGTAAATAACAATAATATATCAATGAATGACTGTGCCAATGGAAAATGAATGATGATTTTTATACTACAGTTCAAATATTAACGAGTTGCGTTATAGTCACAAGTGGTGCTGGTTTTTTGCAAAGTTCCACTTTCACCAGTCGCCCAGCACGCTGAACCTGTTGCTCCAGGGGCCCAGGCTGTAGAGCAGAGGATCCGGGTAGGGCTGGTAGTACCATGATGGCTGGTACCGTGATCGTCCGGTCTTCCTGGGTCGGCTCCACAGCAGGTCTCTCACGTGACGCCCGATGTTCCTGGCCAGGACGCTGGCACCACTGTGGGTGGGGTGGAGGCCGTCACGGAGATGCCAGGAGCTCGTGCGCAGGTTGTTATGGCTGATCAGGCTGATGTCCTCGTCTTCACTCAGCTCTGATGTCAGGAGGGCGTTGAACAGATCTCTCTTGATGGTCAGTTGAGTATCTGTGACTGGTGCTATTTTGCTGACGATTATTTTGAGACCAGGATTTTCTTTCTTGATGCCTCTGATACACTGCACCAGATCTTTGCTGCAGTCCGTGGGAGATGTTGACTTTAAATCATTTACTCCGCAGTGAATCAGTAGCGCGTCGTGTTTTTGATATGCTGATTCAAATGTTTGTTGTATATCCTTGATTTTGAATGTTTTCCGAGATTCTGCTCGAAATCCGAAGGAATCTCCAAGTCTCTTATCATTGACTTTGCTTGTCACGGAATCGTGTATGAAAAGTAGACTTGGCAGACCAGACTCAATCTTTTCTTCGTTCTTCTTTCCTTTCGAATCAGAATCCTGACGTTTTGCTGTCGTCTTGACGTAATATTTTTTTTGCGTCACTTCGGTGTTTTTTGCTGTGTTCTATTTGTCATTCTATGGGCGTTTTCTTCGACTTTGGGTTTATTTGTTGGTCTTTTTTGCTGAGGGCCACTCTTCTGCTCCTCCGCGGGCGATGGTACTGGCCCCGAGCTGACTGCTTCAGCATAATTTATAACTTTGCTGTTCGGCAGTCTGAGTGGCTATGCTGACCATTGTCTTCATTTTGTTATTCTTTACGATCAGGTCAATTTTTTCGTTTTGTTTTTGTATAATGTTTTCTAAGCTGGAAATTCGACCGCATAACGTTTCTATTACTGTTTTCATGTCAGAAACAGTACTTACAGAGCTCTCGCGCTAGACCGGTTAGCAAGCCCGTGACTGGCAGATCCAAGCGTTCCACACGGGTCGTTTGGTCCAGGGTAACGCAACGGTCCTCAGCTCTCGGTTTTCGTTCTCTCTTGTTCTGGCTTGGCTGATTTGTTTTTTCCTTCATCGCCGGTGTCTAAAATCAAAGTAGACAAAGCTGAAGGACTTCGCGTCCAGGGTCTTGTTTTGGAGAACCTGGTGCGTGTTGTTTAGCTCTTTACCATAGCCGCCATCTTGTGTGTGTGTCATCATGGTGTGTGTGTGTGTGTGTGTGTGTATGTGTGTGCGTACATGAGTGCGTGTGTGTGTGTGTGTGTGTGTATGTGCGTGCGTACATGAGTGCGTACATGAGTGCGATGGACGCGTGTATATCTGTGGTGTATATTTGTTTGTGTGAATATTGGAAATCAAAGACACACACACACACACACACACACACACACACACACATAAACATGGGCAGGTATCATAAGTGCATGTTAACCATACCTGATTTCCTGCAGAATCCAAGCAAATGGTATTGCACGTATTACACACACTTGATACGTCAATATGAGTACCCCACTCTCTCTCTCTCTCTCTCTCTCTCTCTCTCTCTCTCTCTCTCTCTCTCTCTCACACACACACACACACACACACACACACACACACACACACACACACACACAAAATGGCCCGTCCCGCCGCACCCCCCCGGCACCGCCAATCCATAGGGAGTAAATGTTAAGTCGTCAAGAGGCAACCCTCCGTTGGAGACACTACACTGCTGCGGAGTCACTTTGGTGATGTTTAGTGGTACCTTTCTGATCCAACATACGCTGGACATCACCTATTAAGCCTCCTACTGACGACAATAACTGCTTTTGTCGTGGCGCTGGTGTGAGTGAGCTGTCCCTCCGGCTTGTACTGTACCACGTCTGTCCAACGACAGCCCCCATGACTTTGCTGATACCCATACGGAATAAACCAAAGCCGTAGACTTGGAGAGGACACTACAACTGAGATCAACATGAGAGCACGGCATAAAGGGTCAGAGAATTTGAGACTTCTTTTTTTCAAAACTTTCAACATTTTTGAAATGTCGCAGTTTTTTAAACAATAAATATGCAACAAGATAATGTTTATCTCATTTTTTTCTTCGTACATGTGTTTATTCAGATGTTTTAATAAACAGCTTTGTTAACAACACTATAACAACAACACAAATTTCGGATGTGGTAGTTTCCTTTAAAAAAAAAATCCTCTGATTACCAGTGATAAAAAATAAGGGAAGGAACTGCAGAGAGTTAAAATTGCTCAATGAGAATAAGGATGATGAACATGATGCTACGTATTTCCATTCCGCTCTGAGACTGTATGACAGGACTGTATTTTACCCTTACTTTTAAATCATACCCCAGCGTCAATCAGGCCCGAGATATACAGACACCTGCTGTGTTGGTTTGCAAATTTGAGCAACGCTTTAAGATATGCATTATTTAGTGGATGAAACTCGACCGTATGGTCCAAGCCCGTAGCAAGCTCAATTCTGGGTAGGAGTTAGTCAGGTCAGAAAACTCCCACATGGAACTGACTGGAATCGAACCCACGACCTTCCAGCTGGAAGTCAGCAATGCTAACCACTTCGCCACGGTGTCTGGTTACCAGCAGTGTTAACTTTTATCCCAGAGCCAGCATTGGTGTGTGATCCCTTCGGAAGACACACCCTTGTCCTCCAACGGCAGTCCTCATGGCCCTGCCAACACCGACAACTGGCAGACGAATTCGCCATGGGCATTGCTGCGGGAAGGGAATTGAAACGCAAGTCACGTACGATATCCCTTTTGAGTCCATCTCTCTCTCTGTCTGTCTGTCTGTCTGTCTGCCTTTCTGTCTGTCTGTCTGTCTGCCTTTCTGTCTGTCTGTCTGTCTGTCTGTCTGTCTGTCTGTCTCTGTCATTCACACACACACACACACACACACACACACACACACACACACATGCACACACGCACACATAAACACACACACACACACATATAAACACACATACACCCCCTCACCCCACACACACACCAACGCATACACACACACACACACACATACACACACACATGCGCGCATACGCGCGCGCACACACATACACACACACACGCGCGCGTGCGCGCGCACAGACACACACACACACACACTCTCTCTCTCTCTCTCACTTACACAAACAATCGCACCCCCCCCCCCCCCCCCACACACACACACACATGCATATACATGTTGTCATGCGTGCAATGTGCCCCTCGTCTCTCTCTCTCTCTCTCTCTCTCTCTCTCTCTCTCTCTCTCTCTGTCTGTCTGTCTCCCTCCCCCCTCCCTCTCTCTCTCTCTCTCTCTACGTGTGTGTGCGTGCTTGAGCGCACGTGCGCATGTGTGTGTGTGTGTGTGTGTGTGTGTGTGTGTGTGTGTGTGAGCTGGCGCACGTGCATGCATGCGTACACGCGCGCGTGTGCATGCTCGAAGCCAAGCCAAGCCATGCAATATTTTTTCTTTCTCTGTAAACAATCCCTGCAAGTGCTTGCGAGTACATTACACAATCCCTATGCACTGTGACGAGATCTGAGAGTGGTAGATGGGTCCTCTAGGGGACGGACTTTGAATAATTTCTCTATGAGATTATATTAACATTTCACCTCCACCATCTCTCTTACTAGTGGTGGAAGGAGCCACTTTCCGGTACTAGTCATCAAAAGATTTTTTTTTCTGGGTACTTTAAAAATACTTTTCCCTCGGCCTGTACTCTTAAAAGTACTTGTAGCTCCGAGAGACATAATCAAAGAGATAAGTTCAAACATTCAACACTAATTGAACAACAGAGAACTGACACAAGTCAAGTGCAATTTCACGCGTCAACTTTACTTGCTTACACACTGGTAAGTACATACATGTCTGTTCTACAGGCTGAGTGTAACTGGGATACAGTGGACACGTCAATGTCACTCTGAATGCATACTCCTATACACATCCACTTCGCTTGCGTACAGCCAGTGCAGTAGCCAAAGTGGTAATCATTGACATGTTCTCACTGTTTCATCATTAAGAGAGGGAAAGTTGTGAATGAACTGGTTGAATTGAAGTCCAATTGGATTATGGTAATTCAGCTTAAGTCAGAGAGGATAGTTGATTTCTCAGGTGGCTGGTGACTGATCCTGCTCTGCAGACCTGTTGCTGTAGTGCTGGGCTGTGGTGTGTCTTCACAACCTGTCTTGTCCAGTGTTTATGGTGTAACCCTGGTTTCTGTGTAGCCACAGTGTATGGTGTAGCCCTGGTTTCTGGTGTAGCAACAGTTATGATTTAACCACAATTTGTAGCATAACCATGGTCCCAGGTCTGTGATGAAGAAAACCTGGTCTGTAGTTAAGTAGCTGAGTGGCTGGCTTGTCGAGTTCATACATTGGCCCCCCTATCTTTCAGAAGAGGTGTGAGAACTCAGCCAGCAAACATTTGCTCTCTTGTAGAGTTTCTGCTATAAATATCAATCTCCACTTTTGTTTAAACGGCTAAGTAAGCTTACAATAGGGTATGAGACAGTAATACAATGGTAAATGGTTTCAGTCAAATACCTCTTTAATGTTTCTTATGAACTAAATCACATTAACTTGGAATACACTTAGCCCAAGTACACATGTGGTGTAGGCATAAAGTCATATACTACAAGGCATTCCAACAATCACCAGTATTTATAAATCAGCTTAGCAGTTTTCACTTAGTACAGGCATACTGTTTTTCTGATCTAAGTTTATCATTCAGTTTTTCATCTTAACAGATAGAATTGCATACTGGCAAAGGTCATGTTGAACAGAAGGAGTAGTGGTCAGATTGTTAACAAAGAATCTTAACCAAGTGGTGATAGCTGTTTCCACATGGTGACAAGCAAACTACTAGACAGAACAATCATTATTTTTTGATAAGTGTCATCAAGTATTAGCCCAAAGTTGCACTGTTAGCCACATGGCATACATATAATCAATGCATAGATCTGAAATGTAAAACATTGTTTCAACTTACGTTTTCTGGGATGAATCAGAACTCAAGACTGAGTCAAAGAGTGGAAGAGATTACTGTGCCTCCTCTCCTGGCATCTGTCTTGTTACTTAGTTCTGATCTGCAGCTGGTCTTCGGAACAGTGAGTGGGAAAGGCTTAGTGTCCCTATTTTAGACTCTAAACTGTGGATTCTAGAATATTCGTGGAGACAGGCTGTCACTCAGGGCTGTAAGAGGGAGGAGACTTGTCTGTCATTTGGCCCCCTTTTGACTGGGGATTGGTCAGTCACAAACCAGGGAATCTATCCTGTGCAGCACCAAGATCAATGTCTAATAATTTATGCACACATTTTTTTTAGAATGAAAGCTAATGAAACCGCGTGAGTCAACACAATGGCGCCATCTCAAACCTGCACACAACCGTCTGAGAGCTGGCCAGTGAATATTAAAGAGGAGATGGGGATGGGGGGAAGAGGGAGAGGGAAGGGGGGTTGCAAGATGACACCCTGTGCATTTGTGTCAAGTGAGAGGGGGGTGGGTGATTTGGAGAGAGCTGTGGGGAATGGGGGGGGGGGGGGGGGGGGGGGGGGACGGGTAATAGGCA
>JADBJO010007439.1:60000-65000 GCA_016801955.1 Conus betulinus | reverse complement strand
TATTCATAGACGTATCGTGATCGAAAGAAAATAATGAGAATGAAGAAAACTGGTACAGGGTTTAGCGGTCAGCGAGCTATTTTCATAACTGCCACCATCCCACAGCGCCATAGTTGGCGATAAAAAATTAAAAAACAAAAACAAACAAAGCAGATGAAGCAGTGTTCTACTACCTGGCAGGTAATTTACACAGACAGAAGACATTTTATTATTCCAGGAAACGAATCGACTCCTTACAGCTAGCTAGTATTGTCAACTTTCGGTTTCGTTTTTTTTTTTTTCCCTGGATTCGGCTTTCTTATTTTCTGAGATGAAATGCTGTCGACTTTTAGTTTTGGTTTGGGGGAAAAAAAGATGGGTCAGAAGGAAAGAGGCGAGCGAGTGAGTAAGGGAGGATGTGTGTGTGTGTGTGTGTGTGTGTGTGTGTGTGTGTGTGTGTGTGTGTGTGTGTGCAGGGTTGCAGAGGAGGGTCTCTAAATTAATGCTTGTTAATAGGTATCACCATAGCACAGGACTGGACAGAAATGTCGTGATCTTTTCACAATGAAGTCTGTCAATGAGGTAATCTATAACGTGAAAAACATGTCGACTATGGATTAAGGATGCATTGCATAATGCACATACAATAGCAGGCTTCAAGTCAGTATGATTAAGACTCAGTATAGCACAGATGTTGACAGGTATGGAATAAAAAAAAAAAACTGTCAATAACGCGCAGAATAAGACAAAAGTTCAAAGGTGCCAGATACTGCACAGATTCAATTAGGCATAGGTTACAGTCCTCATCCAACAAACGATACAAACAAGAGTCAAAAGAAAAGGCACAGACTCAGACAGGCACAGGATAAGGCACAGAATAAGGCTCAGACTCAATAAGGTACAGGATAAGGCTCAGACTCAGTAAGGTACAGAATAAGGCACAAACTCAATAAGGTACAGGATAAGGCTCAGACTCAGTAAGGTACAGAATAAGGCATAGACTCAATAAGGTACAGAATAAGGCTCAGACTCAATAACGTACAGAATAAGGCTCACACTTATTAGCACACAGGAAAGGCTTAGACTCAATAACACACAGATAAGGTCCAGACTTGATATGGTACGGGATGAGGCACAGACTCAATAATGCACAAAAGAGGGCACAGACCTAATCAGGCACGGGATAAGGCAGACATTCAGAATTACACAAGATAAGGCAGAGACTCAATATTACACAGGATAAGGCACGGATTCAATATTACACAGGATATCTTTCACAGACTCAGTACTAAACAGTATAAAGCACAAATTCAGTATTACACAGGAGAAGGCACAAATTCAATATTACACAGGAGAAGGCACTGACTCTATATCAGCAGGATTAGGTATAGACTCAACATGGCACAGGATAAGTCACAGATTGAGTGAGGCACTGCATATGCACAGAATCCATATTCCACAGGATATTGCGCAGATTCAATATGCATATACACCACAGGATAAGGTAGACTCAATATGCATATATGGCACAGGATAAGGTACAGGCTTGATAAGACACAACATATGACACAAACTCAAAGAGGCACAGGACAAGGCACAAAGTCCACAAGGCTCAGGGTAAGGCACAGACTCGACATGGCACAGGAAACTATAAAGACTCGATATGGCACAGGGTAAGATAAAGACTCGATATGACACATGGAAAGACTCAATATTGCACAGGGTAAGATAAAGACTCGATATAGCATATGATATGGCACAGACTCCTTACGCCAAAGATAAGCACAGACTCGGCATGGCACAGGATAAGACACAGAGTGGATATGGCACAGGGTAAGGTACAGACTCAATATGGCACAGGGTAAGGCGCAGACACAATACAGCACAGGGTAAGGCTCGATATGATACAGGATAAGGCAGACTCAATATGATACAGGGTAAGATTAAGAGTCGATGTGGCACAAGGTAAGATAAAGACTCGATATAGCACATGACAGGGCACAGACTCCTGATGGCAAAATATACGGCACAGACTCGACATGGCACAAGATAAGACACATACTCCATGTGGCACAAGATAAGGCACAGACTCCATAGGCACACGAAAAATACAGGCTCCACATAGCACAGGTAAGGTACAGACTGGATATGGCACAACATAAGGCACAGACTCGACATGGCACAAAATAAGGTACAAACTGGATATGGCACAAAATATATCACAGACTCGACATGGCACAAGATAAGGCACAGATTCAATATGGCACAAGATAAGGCACAGACTCGATGTGGCACAAGATAAGTTACAGACTCGACATGGCACAAGATAAGGCACAGCTCAATATGGTACAGGATAAGGCACAGATTCGATATAGTACAGGTTAAGGCACAGACTGGATATGGCGCAAGATAAGGCACAGACTTGATACGGCAAAGGGAAAAGGCACAGACTGGATATGGCACAGGGTAAAACACAGGCTTGGATATGACCTAGACTAAGGAAAGGTAGAGACGTGGCACACTTGGTAAGGTGCAGGCTCATTAGTACACAGTAAATGCAGGTTTGTTTACTGGTGATCAGTGGGTGCATTGTAATTACAGTGGGTGGTGGCAGACCACTAGGTCAACACACTCTGGTTTGGGTGGTCAATGACTGTTGGATAATCAGGTGATAATGGCTAGCTGGGGCGGGATAATCGATGGGTTTTTAGCCGGTGCGTAATGATGGACGCACAGGTTAGTCAGTAAATGGTCAGCGAGAGCAAGACACTGACTGAGTGGTCAGTGGGTGAAAAGATTGTGTGTGGTCACGGTCTGCAGGACAGTTATGGGCATCAAACCAGTGATCAGTAGGTGATGCTAGATCAAAGGAGTTAGTATGGTCAACAGTTTGTGGATGGTAGGCCATTTGGATCCAAGGTGGTCATTGGGCGTTCGGCCATCTACGGGTGCTGGCTGGGTGGTCAGTGTGTGTTGGATAATCACTGGGTAACGGGTGGGTAGTGCGTGGGTTATATGCGATCACTTGGTGCAGGACAGTCAGTTGGCATCGGTTCATTAGAGGGTGGTTGCGTGGTTAATGGGTGCAAAATTGTAAGTAAGTGGTCGTGCAGTGTTCGCAAGTCGACTGTGGATCCCTTATGCTAACAGCTGACCGTAAACTAACAGCAGTGCCCACTCACTTGTGGATGTAGCCTACTCATTCTTTCCCGCACCCGCGCGTATGACACGTACTGTTCATCCACACCAGCTGTGGCGCGCCCTCTGCAAAACTTCCACACACTGGGAAGATACTGTTTACTACTGGCATGCCAGCTCTCTCTCTCTCTCTCTCTCTCTCTCTCTCTCTCTCTCTCTCTCTCTCTCTCTCTCTCTCATAGTGATCAGGGACGGTGCGGACAGAGGTACTGACCCGGTTGTCATTGAACGCACATACAGCAGACAATACCATGGTATGTACTCGTCCACCAGGTGCGGAAAGATGCATAATCGTGTTAATAAACAAAAATCATATTTTCTTCTAAAATACCCTTCTTAGCAGTGGATTCCGTTCTCTCCGTGCATTAGTTACACTACTTTAACATTAATCGACAAAAGTGCTGAATAATCGACAAAAGTGCTGAAAATAAACACAAAACGTTCTTTTAGGAGTGCTGCCAGGATTTGGTGCTGCTGTTGGTGCAAGGGGTCCACAGTGTTCAGTGAATGAATGACGGCTGGGTGTCAATGACCCCATGGGTCTGCAGTGTCAGTCATAGGCTGGTTAATGTCATGTGACAGCCGGTGGTCACTCACATCATGTTGACAACCACCCGCGAAACCATCGATTACCCAGAGACTATTCTAACGTAACATCCACCATCATCAATCACTGGTTTATTTCGATCTCTCACTTCACCCATCATTTTGCATCATGGAACAGCGTTCACTAACCAACGCCATCATTTGACAACCTCTTCCCCTCCCCTCCCTTCTCTTCCCCTCCACCCCATTGACCTCTGATGACCCTACACCCATTGACCCCTGATGACCTTCCACCCTCTGGTCACCAACTGTTCTGCACCTGCTGACCTCTGGTTATCCTGTACATATTGAGCATTGATTGCCTTACACCCACTCACATTTGATTGTATTGCACCGCTCTGAAGGTTAATTATCTTGCACCCCACTGGCCACTGATTATCCTACACCCACTGATGTTTGATTGTAGTGCACCTCTCTGACTCTTTGTTATCTTGCACCCACCAGCCACTGACTATCCACACCCATTGACATTTGATTATCTTGCACTCACTGACATTTCATCATCTCGCACCCACTAAATTTTGTTTATTCTGCACACACTGACATTCGGTTATCCTGTGCGTGCTGACATTTCATCATTGTGCACCCACTAACATTTGATTATCCTGCACACATTGACATTTGATTATCCTCTGCCTATGAATATGGGAGTATCCAGCATCCATTGGCATTTAATTATCCTTCACCCGTCGACATTTGATGATCTTCTGCCCCTCAATATTGGAGTATCAGGCATCCACTGACATTTGTTTATCTTGCACCCACTGACATTTGATTATTCTGCACCCACTAACATTTGATTATCCTGTGCCCACTGATCACTTAATATCCTGCAATTCCTGACCACTGATTATCCTGTATCCGATGACCACTAATTATCCTATGCACCTGACTACTGATCATGTTGCACCTGCCGGCTACTAACGCTGTCCTGCAGCCACTGACTACTGATTATCTTGCACCTGACTGACATTGCACTTACTAGCCCAAGCTTGCTTGCACTGACGGATCACTGTTTATCCTGCACCAGAGGATTATTGAATATCTTGCACCCACAAACTACTCACTACCTGCACCCACAGACTATTCATTACTCTGCACCCCTGATAACTGAATGATTTGTTCTTACTGGCTTGCACTTAGCACCGTCTGTCTCGCACACACCGACCACTGACCAGTCTTTCTCAGTGAGGTCTGCAGCGCTTAACTCAGGGAAG
>JADBJO010007439.1:52500-55000 GCA_016801955.1 Conus betulinus | reverse complement strand
AACGAACAAACAGAGGAGAGGACAAAAACACGCGTTTTGTCCAGTAATCTGTAGGTGTTTTGTCCACTAGTCTGTTTGTCTGTAGGTGTTTTTGTCTGTAATCTGTTTGTCTGTACCGTGTGGTGAAACTGATACCGTTTCGTTTTAAAATTTGTTTATTTTTCCGCCCTCAGTCACCTCATTTTTAAACGTGCTGGAAAAAAAATCTTGTGCATGTGCATGTCTATAAATACTCAACCCATGAACACGATCTTGACGCATTAATTCCTGGTGTGCAGCCTCTCTCTCTCTCTCTCTCTCTCTCTCTCTCTCTCTCTCTCTCTCTCGTTGTTCAGTACGCGCGCATGCTTATGCATTGCTAGAGTGACAACCTTCGAACTATTTCTCGACTGCTGGTGTAGTGTGTGTGTGTGTGTGTGTGTGTTGCAGGCTTGCGCACTCGCTGTGTCAGTGTTCCTTCATTGGCTTCCACTGTTTTTTTCACTTGCCTGTCTGTCATGTGACAGCTTTCAAACTAGATATGGCGACTCAACGACAAGGCAGTAAACTTTGTACAGACTGCACATTAAGCTGTTGAGCAGTTTGTTTGACCTTGGTCCGTTTGACTTAACTTTTTTTTTTCCTGTTTGGCGGAGAGTTGGAGAGGAGGGTGCTAAAATATTTGTATTTTTAAGGTAAGGTAAGAGTAGTTAGTGCATCAGCACAACGTTCTGTTATGAATTTGTGAAGCAGAACATACTTGTGAACGCGCGCGCGGGCGTGTGTGTGTGTGTGTATGTGTGTGTCTGCGCTTGCGCATGCATGTGTGTGTGTGTGTGTGTGTGTTTGAGTGCATGTGGGTATGCGTGTGTGTGTGTGTGTTGTGTGCAGCCCTGATGTGTCATAAACTTAAGAGTATCTCACGGCAGGATTGTCAATCCTTGGCAGTCACAACCGTTAAAACACACACACACACACACACACACAAACCGTTCTGTAGTCGGCTGGGTTGCCTATATAATGCTGCATCCAGTATGTGGTGACAAGAGTGCCGCCAACTAGCACACACACACACACACACACACACCGCCTTGCATGTCTGACTATCGTCTGTGACACTGTGCCCACTGCACCGGCTGTAAACTTCACCCGCTCGCTCAGTGAGAACTATACGCGCTGCGTGCCGCTTTGTGCAGCTTGGAGCAAAGAAATGGTTTTTTTTTTTTTGGTGCAAGGGGGCGAGGATCTTGTCCTCTGCGGTGTGTAAATTGCTGACATTGATTGTCCTTGTTTATCAAACGCTCTCGCACGCACACACACACACACATCGCACACCCACCCCGCTCCCCCCTCCAAGTCGCGCCGAACCAGTCTGAAACGTCAGTGTTAAAGACGGGACATCCGCGCAGATCTGGGAAGGTGTTAAATTTGAGCTTCTAATTTCATATGATGGTAGGTACTGTTTTAGGGGCATATAGACGATAACAGACAGGTACGTTTAACTTCGCTAAAGCTAGCTAACGAAGGGCAGAAGCGGAGGTAGATTTGTTTGATTTGACTAATGCGGATGGCGTAAGAAATGACAGATATATGTGTGTAACTTGACTACTGGAATCGTTAACAGCCCTCGAGTGCCTCACGAACGATAAAGAGTTAAGGTAGTACGTTTGTGACCTTTTACTTTTCCTTCATTCTTCGGTGATTATTGAATAGAACTCTAGTATTTTTCATGTTTATGTACACACACACACACACACACACACACACACACACATATATATATATATATATATATATATATATATATATATATATATATATATATATATATATGTGTGTGTGTGTGTGTGTGTATGTGTGTGTGTGTGTGTGTGTGTGTGTGTGTGTGTGTGTGTACAGCTCAGATCCTGTGTACATTCAGTACCAACCCTTTTCAACATGATGAATATATGCTCTAAAAACACTTCAGGGCATTTCCCATATCATTTTCTAATAAAGTAATAAACAAAGAACCTGATGATAGCAGGGTTTTTTTTTTTTCCTAAGCCATACGTAATTTGTGACCATGAAAGCATTTTGTACCAAAAAAGCAGGAATTTGGCTCCACCATTTGTTACACCCAAATAGTACCGATCTCTAGTTTTGGTTGTGTCATCATTTCCGACTATTTTTACTTAAACAGCAGGCTTTCTTTTGTCCAGTAGGTAATGAACAACACGTAGACGAACTTTGCCGAAATTGCACTTTCAGTTTAGTTACTTAAAGTGTTGACAAAATCTTGGTGTCGCATTTTATAACGTGTCGTGTCCGTAAGATTCGTGAGCTTTTCTTCACCAAAGGTATTTTCCAGTGTCACGCTTAAGAATAAACCATATGTCAAACGATCGTTCGTTCTATTGTGTGTATTTTTGCGTTAATAAGATTAAGAAAATCGCCTTCGTGACTGAACGAGCTTTGTTTCTTTGGTTATACTACAGTTCCTGTGCAGTTGTTATCTGCGAAACTTCGAAGTGGTGTGATT
>JADBJO010007439.1:0-45000 GCA_016801955.1 Conus betulinus | reverse complement strand
TTTGGTATTTGTGGGATGAACGCTTGTACTCCCATCTCTACTTATTGATGCAGTGCTGTCATATCACACTTCAGTCACATGGCTTACTTCACTATAATGATAAAGGCCATACAATGTCAAAAGTAAACACATACAAATGATTAAAAAAAGATATTGCAAGATAAACTGGAAAGGGTGGCAATGACGGCGAGAGAGTTGGCAAGTGGAGAGGAGAACGGAATGTAGAGCGAGCAGTGTGTCATAAACTGCATACAAACATGTACTACATAGACCAGCATTGCAGAACAGTCTTTAATCCCCAGGTCGCGCAGAACAAACGGCAGGCGTGTGGCAACAAAGAGGATGAGAGACTGATCATACACAAAGAGCACGTATACCTCAAGGTGCTCTGGACACATGCACAAACGAATGACTCGGCAAAAGAGCCTACCAGAAACGGAGGTGGAGGAGCTTTGCTGAAGTCCACAGGACACAGACGTGACATTAAGTTCAAAAGAGAAAAGCCAATAATGCGACATTTCCTTCAGCATTCAGTGGAAGACCTTGCTGTTGCAGTGTTGGCAAAAGCTTACGGTGAAAGCAAAAGCTTCAGAATTATTACTGAAGAAAAAATGATAAGGACATTAGATACAAGAATGCCAAATGGATGTAATGTTAAGACAAATTTGTAACAACCCTATCCAGATTTACTATGAACAACATCGATGATTTGCAGAAAATTTATAGATTTTTTTTTTTCAGATGACAGTTCTTGTATGCCATGCACAGTCACAGACAGGACTATGGTCACATTATTCTATGGTTTCATTTTCGTTGTGATTTATGGAGCGTATTGTTATGTTTTTGAAGTACATTGGTTACAATATAACTACACACACACACACACACACACACACACACACACACACACACACACACACACACACAAAACACACACATGCGCGCGCGTGCGCGCGCATGCACGCACGCGCACACACACACATACACGCAACTTGCCCCCCCCCCCCCCCATTTTTTTCCTTGTTGATGACATCACATATCATGATGTCTGAACTTGCGTAATATATTTATGACGTCAATTCTTTGCTCTGACCAATTGCCAAAGATGGACATCACGTAGTTGCTTTTTTTTTTTTTTTTTTTTTTTTTTTTTTTTTTGCTCTTGAAAAGGCCACGTGGCCGAAAATTAGAAGAGGGGCATTGTGATTTTCTTTACCGTTTTTCTTCCTTTGGAGACTATTGCTTTTGTTACATATTCACACAGTTTCTTTTTCACATTAGTCACCCAGTTTTTCTTACCTCTGTCATCTATTCATCTAACTAACATTCGATATGCGTTGTGTGGCAATCTGTGATCCTGCATCCGAGTAATTTTAAGCCAGTACCGAATACATTTGATAACGGAATTTAATTAGACAGGAAACCTCGCCGTTTCACCACACACACCAATCATTTGGCGTTTGCGACGATACTCCAAGAAATTTCTCCGAGGCAAAAACGTTGGATCTTCATACAATGTACAGCAGCTGCAGCATCAAGGCCCCATACTTCAGCTCCATACTGTACCATAGATTGAACTTGGGCATCAGATAACTTCACAGAACAAAGGAAGGGAGTCGTTATTTCGCAATGATAATTTTTTAGAATGCACAGTAACGCATTTTTCGGTCTACTGGCTATATCTTTGCAAGCAAAGACAAAACTCAAACGAGTTGAGAAATATAATCCTAAGTATTTACAATAAAATCGAATAGAATGGAATCTGACCACATGCCTTTAGAGTTGACGTTCACTTCCCAATGTCATGACTGTGAGTCCTCACAGGTAAACAACAGGCGCTATAGAACTGAAAAAAAATCGTCTGGAGCGAAGCTCACGCTGATTTGTTTTTAAAAAATGTGATTCTTTCCAATGAAATGCGGGTGCGCATGCAAGAGGCAGTGAGCCTGGTTGATATCAACATTGAAGATTCATTAAATGTATTTAATCCTTGTATAAAACAGGCAGCGAAATCTATGAAGAAACAGGTTTACATTGGAAAAAAGTTCAAGAGGAAGACGATTGTTTTGATACAGAATGCCGAGGTTACAAAAGAAGTGTTCGTAATTTATTAAAGAAATTTCGACGTTCTTTATCAGAACTGTCTCGTATGGCCTACTGCAAAGCTAGGTGAGAATGCAAACATCTTTTAAACAGAAAAGAAAAAAACCAAAGATGGTCTGTTGACAGAATTTCTTCAATCTGTAAACAATCAGAGATGTTTTGGGGACTGTATTAACAAGATTTGAAGAAAAAGAAAACCTGTAAATGATATAAGTCTAGAAACAGGGTTTCATTACTTTAGAGATCTGCTTGAAGGAAATGCTGGTTCTCATAATGATCTGGGAAATGAAAATCGTATCAATGAAACTGGTTATGACCATGATAATCCAAACCGTCCCCATTTCCAAAGAAGTTTTAGTTGCTCTACGAAAGGTAAAAACCCTGCAAAGCTGCTGGACCAGATGGAATCATAGGTGAACTAATAAAACCTGCTTACCAGTCAAACGTATTCCTAGATTTCTTTGGGCTAAAATCTTTAATTCCTTATTTGATAAAGGGGTGTATCCCAGATGTTGGTCCGAATCTATTGTCATCCCATTGTATGAAAAAGGTGATGCAAACAATCCAAATAATTACAGAGGAATTTCGTTGTGTGATGTCTGCAGTAACCTGTACAGTGCTGTTATCAACAGGAGATTACAGGAGTGGGTGGAAGAAAATACCATTACTGGAGAATATCAAGCTGGGTTTAATAAAAAAAAAAAAATCTATGGTTGATCATATGTTTCACATTAATGGGATTTATACAAAAACAGGTTTGCTTAAATCCTAAATCATATGTTGCATTTATTGACTTTGAGGCTTTTGATTTAGTTAATAGAACTTTGCTGTGGCATGTCCTGCAAAAAAAATGCTATTCATGGAAAACTATATAAATGTGTTATAAGTATATATGATTGTGTGTAAAGGCAAGAGTGCGATCTGGTGCTGCTTTAACAGACTTTATCAGTTGTACTTCTGGTGTGAAACAGGGCGATGTCTGTAGTCCTGGGTTTTTGTTGTTGTTTTTTGTTTGTTCATTAATGAACTAACACAGGCAGTTTTACATTGCGTCAGGCATGGTGCAAATTTCATAAATGATGGGTTGGAGATTTTCGTTTTTTTTTTGGGCTGATGACGTGGTCATGGTATTGGAAACAGTAATCGGATAACAAACTCAGTTAAACGCCTTGCAAAGAGTTACTGTTTCATTAGAGTTAAAAGTCAATCTTGCAAAAAAGTAATATAATTGTATTTAGAAAGGGTGGACATCTGGCAGAGAGAGAGAGAGAGAGAGAGAGAGAGAGAGAGAGAGAGAGAGCAATATCAAAATGTTTTATCTTTTTGCATTCAAGATCTCTGTCTGTCGGTCTGTCTGTCTGTCTCTCACTCACACACACACACACACACACACACACACACACACACACACACACACACACACACACACACATGCACGTACGCACACACGAAGAATGAGAGAGAGAGACTCCAAGACTCAAAAGTTTTAATTGCAAAGGCCACCGACCTATCTGCAAGGAGGTCAATAATAAACAAAATAGAATTCAGTGAAAAGCAAGGGCACGTTGCATCCACACATACACAATCGTAACCACACACACACACACACACACACACACACACACACACACACACACACAAGCACACGCACGCACGCACGCACGCACACACACACACACACCCCCCCCCTTCCCCCCGCACACACACACACACACACACACACACACACACACACACACGCCACTTGTGAAGAGTGGGAAGAAAACAAAGCAAAACAAACAGAAAACATTTCCTGTGTAGAAGAGGCGAACAAACAAAACGAGAGAAAGAAAGAGAGAGAGAGAGAGAGAGAGAGAGAGAGAGAGAGAGAGAGAGAGAGAGAGAGAGAGAGAGAGATGTTAAGTGTCATTCCAAACCACCCAAAACTTGTTTTTTTTTTTACATTTATCAGATAGGTTTACAGGTAAACATCCGTATTTTGTTTCAGGTCCGGTCTTCATACAGGTCACTTAGCCCTTCACGTGCAGAGAGTTCCTACCTCATCAGTGCTTGGCTGTCCATTACCATTATTGTGCTGCTTATCGGTGCATTGCTGAGCGGAGACGTCTTATAAACGGGGCGATCTTCAGGTGTGTTGTCGGCAGACACACTAGAAAGACAGTGAGTGGTTCGTCAGGCGCCGGTACACGCCATAATACCCCAGAAACGCGACACAGTGAGTAGGAGAAGGTCATAATGGAAGATTTCCCTCTCGACTCAGCAAATCCCTTTGCGTCGGAGTTTGTGTGATTCGGATGTAATTTTAATCGTGGAGGGAAAGAAACTGCACACACATCGGCAGCTCTTGTCACTCTATTGCCCGTACTTTCGTGCCATGCTGGGTTCGCAGCAGTTTCGGAAGCCAATGCCAATGTGATTGAACTGAAAAGCAGCCAGCATTTGCACATTGGGTATGATTCAATGGTCAAGTTCTTGCTCTATCTTTACCCTGTGCATTCTGCTACACTCTTCAAAGGTAAGCGAGAACTGCAACATGTACGTCTAGTGACAAATACATACTTACTGTCTTCGAATAGGGTAATATTTGTTCCCATAAGAAAACCTAACACAAAGCAACTTTGTGAGAAACACAACGGTATTGTGGACTGTGGTGTGTATCTATTTGACGCCAGGAGCACAGACACAACCAGCCGTGTCTCCCTGATGAGTTCCAATCCAGCGGATGAAAAGGCCTCGGAGCAGGCAATACAAATAGTTCGAAAGGGATTACGATGGTTCCCTCATGCAGCGAGTGAGGAGTTTTCATATCTATAATATATGTTCTTAATATCATGTTCCCAGTTTCTCCATCTTCAAACCCCCCCCCCCCCCCCCCACACACACACACACACACACACACCACACACACCCCACCCCACACCCCAAGTCCAAATCATTGCCAAGTCATTACTATGAAGAAAGTTGAGTTATTAGTCTGCGCTTGCTTTTTTTCCCACCACTATTAGATTGTTCGTTTTTGTATTTGTCTGGCTTAATTCAAGTTTAAAAGGCTGTGCCAGTCTTGAATAAAAATCTGTATTAGGTTTTGTTATGGGAACAAAAAATCACCCTATTTGTTTGCTGTTTATTGTTTACTGCTCCCTTCTCATTTCATTTTTTTTTTTTACAATTCGTAATTGAAAAAAAAAGGATGCTTATAGACATAATTCTACAATCTAACTTTATATTATATCAATCAACAATCCAAGAGGAAGTAGTAGAAGTAGAGAGGGGACGGGGGGGGGGGGGGGGGGGGGGGGCGGGCGGGTGTTTTTAATGGATGGAGGGAAAATGAAAAAAAAAAAAACAACAAAAAACAAAACAAAAAACCGGACAAGATTAAACTTCCCATAAATTGTGTATGTCGGGAATACCAGCTCACATAAGGTATGTTTAAAGGATAATAGTAATCATTTGGTAGTAGTAGTAGTAGTAGTAGTAGTAGTAGTAGTAGTAGTAGCAGTAGTAGTAGTAGTAGTAGTAACAATAATAATAATAATAATAACAACAACAATAATAAAACATTGCAAAAAATATCTCCTCTCTTTGCGAATACATCCCCCCTCCCTTCCCCCTCCTTCAGATCATTGCCATTCCATCCAAAGGCACATAGTGTTACCCTTGATACATGGTTTGTTGTATACACTACCATATACACATGCACATGTCTACTATTCCCAAAGACAGATTCGTATAAAAAGCATATAATTTTACACATTTGTACATGTAGTATAAATCATCAATATATACATAAACACGTGTCTACTGTTCCAGAGACAAAGCGAGAGAGAGAGAGAGAGAGAGGGAGAGAGAGAGAGAGAAGAGAGAGAGAGAGAGAGAGAGAGAGAGAGAGAGAGAACACTGGCTCGAACATGGAAAAAAAAATCCACATAAACAAGTATAGCAAAAAAATTTTTCCACGGGTACTTGAGTCGTCGGCACTTGGATCTCAACATGTTTAAGGGTAGTGAAACCCCAATAACGATACCAATAATAACCACAGCAGTGGTATAACACAAGACGAAGAAGAAGAAGAGAAAGAAGAAAGAAAGAAAAAGAAAGAAAGAAAAAAAGAAAGAAAAGAGAGAAGAAAAAGAAAAAAAAGAAGAAAAAAAAGGCGAGGCGAAAAAGGAGGAGGAGCAGAAAAAAAATGGCGATGATGACGACGATGGTGACGGCGGTAATAACGTACTGAACACACACACACACACACACACACACACACACACACACACACACACACACACACACGCACACACACGCACACACACACACACACACACGCACGCACACATGCACGCATGCACGCACGCACCAACGCACGCACATACGCACGGACACCCACCCACACCGAGTACACATGCTTTAGGTTACAATCAAAATCAACA
Source organism: Conus betulinus (assembly GCA_016801955.1). Taxonomy (NCBI): domain Eukaryota; kingdom Metazoa; phylum Mollusca; class Gastropoda; order Neogastropoda; family Conidae; genus Conus; species Conus betulinus. Next base: position 38,470 of record JADBJO010007439.1, on the reverse strand, counting down.
CCCAAAGTGACCCGAACGATCTTTTCCAAGACCATGTTTTGTGGACATAACAAAAAAAAAAAACAAAAAAAAAAAAAAAAAAAAAAAAAAACTTTGGCATTTGTTAGTTGTTATATCTCAATAGCATAGTGTATTCTTCACATTTTATGGATTCACATGGACATCTTGCCTTTTTCACTTGGTATCTGTTTCTCTCTCCCATGGCCACCTCCTCCCTCCCCATTTCTGTAGATTTTTCCCACTCCTCCACCTCCCCAATCTTCCAACCTTTTTGTTAGAATCAATGTATGACCCACATTTTGGGTAGGTGAACACAACTTCACAGTCATAATGTGTGGGCTGAGTTTCTCTATTTTCTGCCTTCCCTCCCCATCCATTTCCGCCCACTCCCCTCTCCTTACAAGCCGGATTATCTGAAATTTCTATACAGAGAGAGAGAGAGAGAGAGAGAGAGAGAGAGAGAGAGAGAGAGAGTTTCTCCAATTATTTTCTGCCCTCCCTCCCCATCCACTCCCGCCCACCCCCCTCTCCCCTCAAGCCGGTTTATCTTAAATTTCTGTACAACAGAGTAGGTGGAATGGATTATGTTATGCTAAAGAATTTTTAAAAAAAAAAATAAAAAAATAAAAGAAAGAGAGAGAGAGCACTGGTTCGAGAAAGAAAAACAAAACAAACCAACCCCCCCCTAAAAAAAAAAAAACACAAAAAAACTAATAACAATACTCGTCATCACCACCACCATGATAATGATCATAATAGTAATAATAATAACACGTGATTATTTTGATTTCCTTATGACCCCCCCCCCTCCCCATCAGTCTCCTCCCCCCACTCTCTCAGCCCTCTCAGTCACTGTTCTTATAACCATACCTGTCATTTGCTTAGTTAACATTATCTCTGCATTATCTCTGTCAGTATCTCTAGTAATTTGAATGATGTAAGTTTCTAATCTTTGTTTATGAGTGTAAATCGCGTTCACACAAATGCTTGTTCCTGCAAACAAGGACGAAGAAGGGCTCAGTCACAGACACACCCCCCGCCCCCTCTCCAGCAGTATATTTCCCCTTGTCCTTGTCCTTCTTTTAAAAAAAAAAAAATGTCTTGACACTCACAGTTTTACTATTATGGCGACTCTTTGCCCTGGCTGTGTCTTTGGTGGGTATCTGGTTCATCTGGATCAGCAGAGATTTGCTTTTTCCCTTGGGTGTGGCGAGAGGGACCGTCTCTGACACGACTGGACCTGGCCCGGTTGTCTCTGAAAACAGCACGTCCCCTGCCCTCTGATTGCAGTGTTCGGGAATCGGGGCCACAGGATTGCTGACTGCCGTGGGCCTGTTGTATCTGGGGACCTTCGGCGTGCTGGAAACCTGGTTTGCTGACAGGCGGAGGGCATTCGGTTGGGTGGTCCTTGGTCGGGCGAATGGGGTACAGCAGACATGTTCATGTCTGTCGGTCCGATGTCCTTGGCTGCCCTGCTGATCATTTCCAGGTCACCGTTGTGGATTTGTACCTTGTTGCCATTGGTCAGCAGGGCAAAGATGTTCCCCTCCTTTGTCCAGCACGTCTTCACACAGGGTGGGTTTTCACTTTAGAAAGGCGGTTCATGTTGGTGGGGGTGAGGTCTTCCACAATACTGATGCCGGATCCTTTCAGAAGTCGTCGTTTGAAAATGACTTCTGATTTGTGCTTCCGTGTGACGAACTTCACAATGATAGGCCTGGGCCTCTCTCTCCTTGCACCCTACCCGATGAGCGATGCTAATGTCTGAATGCTGTATGTTTGGCAACCCCAGTTTGTCATGGATAATTGTTAATATCTTCTGTTCACATTCTACCAGGTTTTCCTGCCCTTTGTCCCGACCAACACCCAAGAAACGCACCGAATCTCTTCTCTGGTATTGTTCCAGATTGTTTCGTTCTTCTCTTTCACTGACAAGCGATTTCTTCAGACCAGCAACCTCATCTTGCAGATCTTCTACTTGATCTTCTATCTCCTCTAGCTTTTCCTTTAATAAACTGTTTTCTTGTTGCAGATCAAAAAATTCTCCCCGTAACTTTTCAAACTGGTCAGAAATGTAGGTTCTGATGTTTGTTTCACTGTCTTTAATGTTATCTTGCACAACTTGTATTTGCGAGCAGAGCTTTTGTTCAATGTTTTTTAACTGATCACAGATAGAAAGATTGCCATCATCGCCCCCAGCTGTGAACGTAGTGTCGCTTCTCTCTGTTTTCATTTTTCCTGTACTGATGAGATTTGTTAGGGTACCTTGTTTGACACTGACAGAAGTTGAGCGGTGCCTCTTCGTTTCACTTGGGTCTCGGACACTCCTGGCGAGTTGTTGCTGGGAGACAGTACAAAAGTCCGAAGATCGGTTTTTTCTTTTGCCAGTCTTACTGTTTTTATTGTTCTTTGATGCCATTTCTTATTAAGAACACACACAAACACATCTTAAATCCTCGTGACTGAACAAAACGGAGAGGCAAAATATAAAGAAGAAAAAAAAATGTTAAGGAAGAGCGAAGGCACGAAAGCACTTTAAACTACACATGATTTTCATCACCACAGTCTCATGTCACTGAGTTCACACTACGTAGATGCAGTCATGTTCGCTTGCAGTGGGAGCAGCAGTGGAAACACGTCCGTCCTCTCCGAGCGTCGCTCACCGAATCCCCTCATTTCATTTTCAATTTCGTTTCGATTAAATCGAGGTTATTTGTATTTGTTTCTGTCCGTCTTTGTGTTTGCCTTTTGATCTCCCTTGCATCCTTGGGTGGATCCTCAAGCGTAGGCTCAAAGATTGCATAATGTCTTTAGCTTTCAGCAACTTTTTTTTCCTTCCCACACTTTCGTTTGGTTTCATTTACTACCCTTCACGGTCTGCTTTTGGGGGTGCTGTTGGATTTTTTTTTTTTGAACCCTTGGTGGTGAGAACACAACAGTATTATGGACTGTGGTGTGTCTCTATTTGACGCCAGGAGCACAGACACAACCAGCCGTGTCTCCCTGATGAGTTTCGATCCAGCGGACGAAAAGGTCTCAGAGCAGGCAATACAAATAGATGTGCCTTCGAAAGGGATTACGATGATTCCCTCATGCAGCTAATGAGGAGTTTTCATATCCATACTATATGTTCTTAATATCATCTTCCCAGTTTCTCCATGTTCACCCACCCCCACCCCCCACCCCCACCCCCACCCCCACCCCCCCTCTCAAGTCCAAATCTTTCCCAAGTCATTACTATGAAGAAAGTTGAGCTGTTAGTCTGCGCCTGTTTTTTTTTCCACCACTATTAGATAGTTCGTTTTTGTATTTTTGTCTGACTTCATTCAAGTTTAAAAGGCTGTGCCAGTCTTGAATAAAAGTCGCTGTGTGTTAGGTTTTCTTATGGGAGCAAAAATTACCCTATTTGTGTACTGTTTATTGGAAGAGCCTTCGTCAAACAGGCGAGCGGGTTTTCTACGTTTCTGAGAATTTACTAGGTTTTGTTTAAAATTACAGATCTTTGAGAAACAAAATATTCGACATGGCCGGCTTGGTAGCTTCAGGAACGTGTATCCAGGGAGTCACGTTCTGACTTGAATGAACTGAAAACGAGTGGTCCCACATCTTTGGCATATTTTCCAACAAGAGGAATCCAGGAAGTCTGAGATGTGAGCCCCCAGTGCAATACGCTGGAACACTGCGCAGGACACACCACGCTTCACTTGTCTTCAGACGCGATTCCTGTACATTGTTTTCCCTCCGTCAAGAATTAAAGCGGGTTTGGTTGGGGAAAAAAAGCAGCTTAATGTTCTGCACAGATAAAAACAAGATGCAAAGCACAGAACTGTACTCTCAGTTTATCCTGAATACGCGTTATATATTCCATGAAGAGGAAAAACCGTCTTGGGCTGGTGTAACCGTTAGTAATGGCTTTTCTGGTAAAACATCGGCCTTCATATGTGACCTATAATGAACATACTTACAAATTTTCAGAACGATCCGCCAAGAACTTCCTGAGATTTTCCATAAAGATGAAAACCATCATGGGCCATTAGTAACGGCTATAACGGTAAACTTGAACATCGGGCATCATCTGTGACCCATAATGAACATACCTACAAATTTTCAGAAATATCGGCCACGTACTTTCTGAGATATTCCATGAAGAAGGAAACCTGTTAGGGGCCGTTATAGCCGTTAGTAACGGCTATAACGGTAAAAATAAAAAAACGTCGGACATCATCCATGACCTTTCAAAGGGGGCATACCGCTTAGAAGTTTGAACAGAGGTCTCCTATCGAAGTTCTGATGAGATCACTCCCATTGGTAGTGTTTTCAATATGGTGACGTTGACAGATTGTTATACTGCAAGTGTCAGGTCAATATATACAGACGTGCCAGAGGCTGAACACTTTGCCTGAATGCAGGCACACAGGAGATCCAATAGATACGCAATTTAAAGGTCGGGTAACCCATGCCACTTCGAAATTGGTAGATGATGAGAAACTGTTTTGAATCCCAGCAGGTGCCAGAAAGAAAACATCTCTCTCTCTCTCTCTCTCTCTCTCTCTCTCTCTCTCCTCTCTCTCTCTCTCTCTCTCTCTCTCTCTTTCAGAAAAAAATGATTGAAGCCAAGTGGGTGTTCATTATCTACGTTTTAACTGTGGACACAGCTGATTAAAATTTTCTTTGACTATCATTTTTTCCTGTAACCGATGGCTCAAAAAAACTCAAATTTATAGGTGGTTAAACAGGCCTGGTTTAGGAAAAGGATACTCAAATGCTTGTCATCTGTTAAGTATCAGAAATATCTTCTATCTTGTCAAACTCGAATGATTGCTTTCATGATTTTGGTTTCTCTGAGACATGATTTTCAGTTGTGGGTTCAGTTCAAATAATAGCAGCCCCTGCATATAATCTGACTCGAAAATATGCTAAATGTTGACTGGAGACAGGCTTGGTGATATACGACATCAGTTAACCATAGCAAAGTGAACACGTTTGATAAATACAGTGCTGATTGTATGTGGGATATACGCTTGAAAGCGAACAAGCCAATGCTAATAGGTTTATATACATAGGTATCCTGACGAAGAGGCGGGTTGGCGTGGTTGTTTTGGAATCCATGATGGAAGGTATCTTAAACTGTTCAACAGAAATAATTCTGCTCAGGGACTTTGATATTGATTGACTTAATTAAACCACATGATAAAAAGATTTTTGAGTCCTAAAATTTAACCCAGTCAATAATAAAAACTTCGACAAGGAAAGTACTTACATATGAGACGACGATTGATCATGATTTTGTTAGTAACTTGACTATGATTTTAGAGAAACGTCTGTTCCTATCTGTGGCCTGAGTGAACACTTTCCTCTTTGTTTACCGTGGTCAAAAAAGGGCATACATATTCCTAGGCACACCCATAAATGTATATCGCGTCAAATTACGAAAGTTTAACACAGAAGAATCCCTATTCCTACATGATTTATGCACTACCGATGTCTTTATTCTTTATTAACATAGTAACCCCGACAAAGCTCTTACAGCATGGTACAATTTATCTCTGCATGTTTTTAACAAACATGCCCTATCCAGAATCAAAGAGTGAAAATCGACAATAAACCATTGTAGTTACATCATCACACCCGTTAATGCCAGTCAGACATGCCGTTCCCCGGGGACCAGCATTAGGTCCAGCCGTATTTTATCTTTACATGAATGACCTTCCCCAGTACATTTCATCACCTTGCGAGCTGTTTGCCGACGACACCACACTCCACAATAAAAGCAAAAACTCAAATGCGGCTTTCACGGATTTACAAGAAGAAAAAATGAGAAGCTTGTATCATGGACGGAACTGAACTATATGGCTATCCATTCTCAAAAATCAAAGCTAACATTATTAATAATGACAAGACAGAAACGTCAAGGTATTAAATCGAAACTGACTGATGTGAAAGTTCGTGATAAGATTTTAAAACAAGTTGATTCCCACAGATTGCTTGGTCTCGATACTGACACCAATCTTTCTTGGCTGTTTCACGTCTCTGCTCCGACTCGTAAACTTCCAAAAAAGGTATTTCAGCTGCACAGACTAAAACACTTCCTTTTATCAACATACTCGAAAATTATTCTTTCATGCACACGCAATCAATTATAGACTACGCCTCAACATGCTGTGCCTCAGGAAATAAAAACTGTATAAAACTACTCGAGAGGTTGTATATACGTTGTTTCAATCTCAGACTTCTGAAATCAGCATATCTTCAAGTACATAATTACAAAACAATTGTGCTTCTCCCTTTTGTGTTAAGATATCGATTTAAGAGAGCCGTTCATGCGTATATAACCATGAAAAAACATGCATCTCACTTTCTTTGCGATCAATCCCCTGTGAATTAGTACGAGATGAAAGTAAATTGTTCAATCCCCGCCCATGAGCACAGAATTGTTCATGTCATCCCTCACATATTCTCGTGGAAAACCATGGAATGAAACTTGAGATCATTGCGAGAGCAAAATAACCTTAATACAATTCAAAAGATCTGATCACAAATATACTCTTGAACATTACTTAACAGATGTTACAGTGTTTCTTCTTTCAATTCGATTTGTATCTACGTACACATTCTGCTAACATAAGTAGGTCTACCTGTATGTCAGCTTCTCTCTCTCTCTCTCTCTCTCTCTCTCTCTCTCTCTGTCTCTCTCCCCTCTCTCTCACACACACACACACACACACACACACACACACACACACACACACACACACCTAGCTAGCTAGCTATCTGTCTGTCATACTCTTTACTCATTTTTTTCTCATTTGAGCACAAAGTATAAAGCTTTCAGCTTATCTATTCGTATTTGTCTCTCTCTCTCTCCTCTCTCTCTCTCTCTCTCTCTCTCTCTCTCTCCTCTCTCCTCTCTCTCTCTCTCTCTCTCTCTGTCTCATGTGTGTGTGTGTGTGTGTGTGTGTAAAATATATATATATATATATATATATATATATATATATATATATATATATATATATAATGCTGAACAATGAACAATTAGTGGGGGGGAAAACAAGTGCAGGTTAACAATTCTTCCATCATTATAGTAATGACTTGGCAAAGATTTGAAATTGAGAGGGGAAAAAAATGTTTTTTTTTGAAGAAGAAGTAAACGGGAAAATGTATATCATAAATATGAAACCATTTCACTAGCTGCATGAGGAAACTATCGCAATCCCCCTCGAAGGCAGATGTATCGCCTGCTCCGAGGCCTTTCGTCCGCTGGATCGGACTCATCAGGAAGACACGGCTGATTGTGTCTGTGCTCTTGGCGTCACATAGTCCATAATTCTGTGGTGTTTCGACTCTGCAGACATGTGATATATATATATATATATATATATATATATATATATATATATATATATATATATATATATCACATGTCTGCAGAGTAGGGAAATTGCCCCAAATCTCCTACCCTTCGCAAAGGAGAGGCGAGGGGAAGCAGTGAAAGCGGCAGCAGTTTGATTAAACAGCGCTCTGCAGCACATAGTTGCCACCTGCCTCGCGCTAACCTGCTGCAAGCTTTCCTCCCTACTCGTAATGTGATACTTGCCATCTGGCTGATAGCGTGTTGGAAATAGGGTGCTGTGTTTCTTCATTAACACTCAGTGCCAGAATGCAGCGAACTGTGAACGATGGATGTCACTGGATTGTGTGGGGTCTTTGACTGACAGAACGATACCAAGCATGAATGGGTCGTCTAAAATACGCATTGCTGGCTAGCAGCACAAAGAGCTGCAAAGAAAAAAAAAACGATTAAAACAGACTGACAGACATACACACAGTGAAATGAAGTTCAGCTCAGTGGAAAGCATGCGTATTGATTTCAATCATGGTCAAACTCAAACATACTGGACATGCATAACTTTCGTTTAGAACTAACAAAGAATTATTCGTGGTACACCTACATGACAGCTGGTAGAGGGCCCCAAAACACAGTCACTGTTGGCACTGGTCATCTTCACTTGGAACATGGCGGCGCGTTTCCTAGCACGGCCTAGGCATGTTATGCATGTTTATCTGTATGCTCTATGTGCTTGTGAAACATGCTGATACTAATTTTATCACAGCCACACCATGCTTTTAGTAAAGCAAGATTTTAGCATGCTACACATGCAGATGTCAGTCATAAACAATGAAATGCTTCCTACTGGACCTTGTACTTCCCCCATTTGAATCACTGAATATAATCCATCTGAAACTGATGTCACATATATATCAACACACGCCAGTGCAAATCGTTGTCGTACTTTCATCTTCATAGTAAGCCTACTCAACGACTGGGTCACACCATTTCTAGCACACGCATGAGAGAGAGAGAGAGAGAGAGAGAGAGAGAGAGAGAGAGAGAGAGAGAGAGAGAGAGGCATTCGCGCGTGTGCACACAAAGTCTAGCATTTATCTTTATGCTGTCTAAGCACACGATCGCTGTATACACAACAACACAACAATCTACACATCGTTTGTGTTCACTGAAGTTGTGTGCAAACGCCTCCGCCATTGCTGGCGCTACAAACAAGCACACACGAAACAAAGCTGGAGTATGCTTAAGCGAAGCACACACACACACACACACACACACACACACACACACACACACACACACACGGAAACACACACACATATACGCACGCCCGCACGTACGCATGCATGCATGCACAAGAATCACGCAGTAGTCGTTCTCTGCAGCTGGCAGAGCGCTTTTCCCACGCTCCGCGCTTCCACTACACAGCATTGAAGGTCACAGCGCGGGGTCATCAGCAGTGTTTTGGGGCTGTACAATAAAGAGGGCGATTTTCATCTAGGCTGGACGGCTGATATATATATATATATATATAATATATATATATATATATATATATATATATATATATATATACATATGCACGTGTCTCTGCCACCGAGTCCGCCAGAGAACCAAGTCCCTCTGCCACAGGGACAATTCCATAACAGTATTTACACATATATACACACATGTGCAGATCACATAAAGAATTCCACCCAACCACATCATGCACCACCCCTCCCATAAGTTAATCAAGACTCCCCCATCTGCACTCTACAAATCAGTGTCCATCGGAATCAAGGCCGTTGAGTCCCAAAGGATAAACTGTCTTTAGTTTATTCTTCCAGAAATCTTCTCTTCTCTGTCTTGCGGTTTTGTTCAGGCTGTGGACCTTTTCCACCACAATGCATCTCATGTTCTTGAGAGAATGTTCAGGTAAGTTGAAATGATTGTTGACATGAACACATGCACCTTTGTTCAACTTGATGTTAGACCTGTGCAGATAGAAGCGATCTTTCAGTGTCAGCATAGTTTCACCCATGTACTGTGTGCTCTGACAGTTGGTGCAGTACAGCATGTAGACGATATTGCTGCTGTCACAGGACAGTCGATGACGGATGGTAAATGTCTCTCCTGTCTGCATACTACTTAATGTTCTGCTCTCAACTAGATGGTTTTCACAAACCACACAGTGTTCAGCTGTACATTTGAAGCATCCAGCATAGATGTCATCTGGAATTGGGAGAGCTGATGGCATGAGCAGATTTCTCAAAGACCGCGATTCGATTTTCTTTCGGCTAGTATGGGTGGGAAAGGCATAGCCTTCCGCATTTTCTTGCTCATGTGGAGAAGAGGTTGGAGTTCTGCAAACCAAGAACAGAATAGGGGATTAGAGGGGTTGTGAGTGACGATGAATGGAACTCGGTTGTGTTGCCTGTCTTCCATCTTATAGCTGAGAGTCTCGTGTCGGGGAACATGGCTGGCTTTGGTTTTTTGCCTCCTGGATGGTCGCAGGGTTGTATCATCGCTGGAGGAAATCACGTTCCATATCCTGGCAACGAGACTGGAAGGTTGGCATGTCAGAACAGAGGCGGCGGAGGCGCAGGAACTGGGCATAAGGAATGTTTTTGATGGTATGGTAAGAGTGGCAGGATGAATGGGCCAAGTATGTACGAGCATCTGTAGGTTTGGAATTCAGGTCTGTGTACAGGTAACCTCGCTTCATATGGATGAAGATGTCCAAAATGGCAGTGATTCTTAAGAATAGTTCATAGTGTATACACACACATAGGGAGAGGGATGATATATATATATATATATATATATATATATATATATATATATAGATAGATAGATGGACAGATAGATAGATAGATAGATAGATACTTTGACACTTTGATATTTTATTGTCATTACCAAAGAGGTCTTTTGACAAGGCGGGAGAGGTAACAGAACAAACACATTTCCCTCTTCCTTTCCTGCAAACAAATAGTACACTTTCATTCCTAGTGTGTATCAAATCCAAAGTAAACAAAAACAAATAAATTCGTAACATTTCGTTATGTCCTCACCTCACGCACAGGAGTAATGCAGTAAAGTTAAAAAAAAAAAGAAGTTAAGACTGACTCGACCATCCACTCAATCAAATGATGACATTGCATTTTACTGATCTCTTCAACATGCTTGACCATCCACTCAATTAAATGATGACATTGTATTTTTACTGATTCCTTCAACATTCGAGGAATGATAATATTCATTCAGATACCTCTTAAATAGATATGTATGTATGAATGTATGTATAAAAGCACATACATATTTCGAGTGTGTGTGTGTGTGTGTGTGCGCGCGCGCGCGCACGCGGGCGTGTGTGTGCATGTGCGTGCATGCGCACACGTGCAGGCGCACGCGCTTATGGGTTCTTCTATGTATGTCTGCAGATGACGCCACACTGATGCACGTGTTTCCACTGGCTGATTATTTCCAGTGCCAGCATATTCGTGTCAAATGCGAATCTTACATAAATTCTCAGCTGAATCGTGCTGGTTCCAATGTTGCTGCGAGAAGTGCACTTCTCTACCTTTGGCTATGCGAGCAGTACAAGGTCACGGAATTCACTAAGAAGTTGCTGGAAATCTTGTCTGGAAAGCGCTTTAGTGACATGCAGGCCAATGAAAATTTTGCAGCCTTGACACCGGATATGCAAATGAAAGTGCTTGAAAAAAAACGGGTCTCAATGCTTGAAAGGAACATTTCCACCCAAAATGAAACAGTCAAGAATTTGTTTCGGGGCTGTCGAACTGTCAACTGCGATAAAGAGTGCAGTATATGTGGACGTAATGTAAGAAGTTACGTACTCTGTCAGCTGTGCTATAACAACTTAAGAGAAAACTTCGAAGACAACTAACTGCCAATGAATAAAGCCCTTGCATAGATGGATGATTTACTGGGACTGAAGATACTTTTCATTGTTTATCTTTTTCTTCTTATTTCATTTTTCTTTTTACTACTTTTTGCACCTTCGCTGAGAAACGCCTCTTTGTACAACATACTTTTGTTTCTTTTTTTTTTTATCAAGAGTGTAGATGAATGTAGCTTCTCTCTGGTTGCAGCTTCCTTGTCCTTGTCTGCAATAGGGTTCCATACCCCTGCGCATTTCAGCAAATGTAAAATGATTGATTGATTGAGAGAGAGAGAGAGAGAGAGAGAGAGAGAGAGAGTTTTTTTATTTTTTGTCTGTGGGTGCGAATATGTGCGTGTACGAAGTTTGAGTAGGGGGAAAGGGGAAGCGTGGTCTTGAGAGAGAGAGAGAGAGAGAGAGAGAGAGAGAGAGAGAGAGAGAGAGAGAGAGAGATTTAATATTCAGTACAGTTAAGATGCAATTTGTCATTACAAATTCCGATTCTATTATTTGACTTATAAATGTTAAATGTTTCCCTGTTAAGTTTCCTTTATGATTTTTTGTGCCATACAAATGTTACTTGTATCATTTTGGTTTCTTATTAATTGATTAAGGATTTTAAATGTCAGTACAACAATATGTTAATCAAACAGTAAGGGGTTTCAGTCAGTCAGTCAGTGCTGGCAAAAAAAAAAAAATAGAATCGAGGGTCTTACAGACGCTACAGCGTTTTCCGATGACGTTACGCTTCCGTATGAACGAACGCTGTCAACGTTTCGGGCTTGACAGATTTTTCATGCGGCGATAGCGTGATCAGTAGACCGCAACAAGGTATAAATAGTATCGTCAGCATTCCTTTGTTGGCCCGCACAGTGGTTTCGCGGTGCCACCTCACCCACTTTGCGTCTTGACTACAACAACCCACATGACTTGCCAATTTGCATAGCGTGTGAAACAAGGGCGTCTCAGTGAGTATATGAATTGCCGATCATAAGCCTTTGTTTTGTGACTGGTGTCTGCCTATCTTTCCCTTTGATGAACTGCATAAATGTATTATGACTATGTGTGTGTGTACATGTTTGTGACACTTCTATCATCCTCCTTTTCCTCGTGGTTCCTTTAGTTGTGTTTCAGTTTCCTGTTTTAACCAACTCTCTCTCTCTCTGTCTCTCTCTCTCTCTCCACCTGTGTTTCTGTCTGTCTGGTTAAACTATAATTCTACGTGCTAACAATGTTTTATATTATTACAAGTTATTTCATTTGCTTGATTTTATTGCGGTAGTGTAACAAAACAGATTTTTGACTGCAGATCTTCAGTGAACAAAACAACATGCCTTTGAGGATGCTCAGATGATTTTAAAATAGAGAGAAAAAAAAACTTTAACGTTTCGGTCATAGACCGTGTTCAGGACTCGCGACATAAAAAGTGTAGTTTTATCTGACAACTACTAATTTCATCTTATAGTTTGTTTTTTTTTTCAATTTTAGTGATTTTCTTAACCCATACCACCGTTCTCCCTTTTGGTTTGCCTTCTATCTTTACTAAGTTCACATGCTGAATTGATGTTTTAACTATTCATATATCATTTTACTCTCTTTTGCGCTTGATAAAGTTTACATCGGACTAGGTACGGACGTTCGCACGTGAACACAATGGTTACTGTGTGTATATGTATTAGATATCCATAGAATTGAATCCATGTATTTGTAGGCGTGTTTTGTATGAAAATGTGCGTGTACCTGTTGGTGTGCGCATGTCTGGATGCGTGTGTGTGTGTGTGTGTGTGTGTGTGTGTGTGCGTGTGTGTACCGACCGGAAAAGCTCATCTGCATATTCGTGATTGGATGGAAGAAATAAATGTCTGTGATATCTGTTGTTTCTGGGATCTCTGATCACATGCCAGAAGTATTAGTATTGAAAGTATTTGTAAGGTATTTGTAATTTGCACTTCTAATGGTTAGACACCCACTTGGCATAGACATGTTTCAATAATGTATATATTTTTTTTAGCTTTTTTGTGGCATCAGTTATCGGATCAATGGGGCACCTAAGGTGGTGATTTTCTTTACTTTTTCTTTTTTCTCCTTTTTTTTCTCCTAAGGCCAAAATCCACCTCTTCATTTTTTGGTGCTTCACACTGTCCTCTTCATCTGAAAACAAACAAACAAAAAAAAAAACGAAAAAAAAAAAAAAAAACAATTTTCACTACAAGGTGTTTGTTTTTTTTTTTTTTTTTTTTTTTTGTTTCCCCTTTAACCAGTCTCTTACATACCATTCACAATCTGTATGTTCTCATGCGAAGAGACATTTGTTTTTTTTTTTTTGCTGATTTTAGTGTTTTGACGTTTGATACACAAAGTGTCTGGGTTAGTTAATGTTCTAATGTGTGGCGCACTGACACACTCGCTCTGATAATGTGTTGCTTGTACAAAGAAAACACAACATAGCTGGAACAAAAAAAAAAAAAGCAAAATCTTAATCATTTTGTTTCATTTCATTTTTTCCCAAAGAGAGAGGGAGCGTCTGTTATTTACTATCTTCATTTGTGTGTTACACACACACACACACACACACACACACACACACACACACACACACACACACACACACACACACACACACACACACACATGCTCTCTCTCTCTCTCTCTCTCTCTCTCTCTCTCTCTCTCACACACACACACACACACACTTTCTCTCTCCCCCCCCCCCCCGCCCCCTCTCCAAAGCATATTTATGTGAAAGCAGTCAAATCTGTGTGTATGCACACCCGGAAAGATATCGTTCGTCCCATCACACACACACAAACAACAACAACAAACAACAACAACAACAACAACACCAAACAACAACAACAAAGAAAAAACCGAACAGATAGGCAAACAGACGTAAGGCCCAACTTGCCGACCGACAGAGAGAGAGAGAGAGAGGAGACTTTATGCCATCATAGGTAGCTGTTTCTTTATACAGTCAGCAATTTTTTGGAGGTTCCGGGGGGGGGGGGTGGGGGGGGGGGGCATTGGGAGTAAGTTAAAGCTCATGTTCAAACTTTTTCAAAAATATGTCGTAAAAATAGAAAATAGTCGGTTTTCTTCAAAATGCTGATACATACCTATGCTATGAGTAAAACGAAGTTTATATACTCATGGTTTGCTCGATTTTGAGTGGACTTATTTACTGCAAACAAAAGTATCGGATACAGACAGCTTTTTTCTCTCTGTTCTGAGGTAAATAAATTCTTCAATAAAACACCAAAACTTTAGTACTACTGGGCATTTACAGAAAAAAAAAAAAATGTTCAATGTAAACAACCGTGTCAGGACAATAAGAGCATTTGCTGTTTTGCTTTACCTGCATTTTACTCAGAAGATGTGTTGCATAAATGTTATGCAAGGTTTTCCAGTGAAGGACTTTTAATCTTGTTTCTCTGGTAACTTCTTTTGCTCTGGACCACGTGGATGTTTCTAATCTAAAGTTGAAATTTGTACGCCAAGATGAGACGAACAAGGAGTGACCGCTTTCTTTACCATCAAGTAATAATTTCTTAATATCCTTTATTTTCATGTTGCACCGACCTGCCTGGCACATCTGATCTCCTTTTTCTGGCTCACCTTTTCGTATCCATTGGATCCATGTCTTTGGAATAGAGTTGATTTCATGTGGCTTGACTAGTGTAGTGAGAAAATTGCTCATTAAATAAACAGTGGTGGTCATTGGGTGAAAGTGACCACTGAGAGATAGTTTAATAAGGGCTGGTAAGGTGCTGGTCATGTGTTTTGAACACCGAGTATGCACTCACTCACTAGGAGGGAGGAAAGGATCAGTTTTAGCCCAGCAGATGGCCTAGAGACTCGAACCTGTCAGGAAGTTGGTCAAGGGGTCCTCACCGCTGACCAGTCATTACCAGGTGAGCTATAGATAGTTGGGAAAAGCTACAGGGGAAAACCTAAAAAAAGAGAAACAAAGAATTCATATGTTGAATTGGGAAGCAGATTACTTACACGAACCTATTCGTGTTTCAGCCCTTCACCCTTCACCCCGTCAGCTATTCCTCCTCTGAGACGGGTGGTTACGATGGCCATGGTGTGGGGGGAACACACCGGTAGTTCAGCCCCAGCAATTAAAGACTCCAGGTAGAGGAGTTGGATCTCATCATTTCCCCAGTGACAAGAGAATTCAAGAAGACAGAACGTTTTCTGATGCAGACAGGGCATCATGACTGTATAAAGCGAGTCTTATCTCTGATGCAGGTTTGGCATCATGATTACAGGAAATTTGTATTATCCTGGTCTGGATCTTGGGCCAATGTTGTGTGAAGGCCATGACTTTGTATTTTTGAAGGTTGTGAGTATTCTTTCTTCGGCTAGAAGAGAGGAATTTTGTAAGGATTTATTGATTTCAATGTGTGAAGAGAAAGAGAGATACATGTATAGAATCTGTTTATTAATTGTTTGATTCATTTAGTAAAGTGTTTTCCCCGAAGGAGAGGGGGAGAAGAAAAAAACATTTGGTAGTGCGCCTTTTGGTGGATTGAGAGATTGCGTGTGCGTATGGAGTAAATGCTGTCATGAATGCGTGTGTGCAAAAGTGACGGTGTGACACTGTTCTTGCTTTGTTTCTCCCCATCAGGTCTTGCAATTTTTCCATGGTAAGTAATCGATTTTCTTGAGGATGAATGACCTGTTTAATAGTTTCGATTCATTTCATATGCCACGATAGTGTTTATAAGTGATTAAAGAATTATTGAAGAGCAGCAGACCATAAAATTGACACAAGCAATGTTTTCCAGCATAGTTCGAGATTTGCTGTCTAAATAGGTGACTAAAACCTCTTTCCAAAATTCATTATCTATTCTCTCCAGTCCTTTTATTTTTTGCTATTACAGTTAATGCAAAAACAAATCTGTCATGTTTTGCGAGCTTTACCAAATACCATTTTGGAATGATACACCAGTTTTCTTTATCAGTCGCTTCAAACAGTTTTCCTGCCCATTGTAAATTGAAGCATTGTTTTGTAAATCGATCATGTTTACTATTTTAAGACCTCCTTCTCCGTACTCAGCTTTCATAACTTTACGTTTGACCTTTTAAAACGCTTTCCTTTTGCTTTTGTGTGTGTGTGTGTGTGTGTGTGTGTGTGTGTGTGTGTGTGTGTGTGTGTGAGGAAATGTGTATGGTTGTGTTTATTTTGCTTAATATGCTATGAGGAGACCAATGGATTGTATGACATATGTAAACTGATTTATTAGAAAGGTCTTTATAACAATAACCTTACTTTGGATGCTAAGGTCACGTTTGCTCCATTTCTTAATCACAGAACTCATTTGATCCAGTCTCTATAACCAATTGTCGTCAGTGTCTCTTGCCAATTGTTTGTTTCAAAATAAATGCCCATTTCTTTTATTTTACTGACCACAGTCAGCGGAATATTTTCGTCTTCATTCTTCCTTCCCATTCTTAAGACCTTGTTTTTTGTTTGTTTGTTTGTTTGTTTTTTTGTTTTTTTGTTTTTTGCATTTAGCCTAAGTCCAGAAAATCTTTCAAATCTATCGAGTAAATCTAAGGCTGTCATCATCATATCTGCTCTGAATTTCAGGAAAAGTGTTGTGTCGTCTGCCATTTGTTTATTTTGATATGAACTGGATTTGGACAATGAATTGTGGGTGCTTTAATGCCTTCTATGGCACTGTTTCTACTTTTAATAGAAAGCAGGTCAACAGTCAATACAAACGCCAGGGGTAAGAAAGGACATCCTTGTCTAATACCGCATGAAACATCTAAAGGTTCAGAAATCCAGCCTCCATGATTGATACTTCTAGAGCTACCATTGTTTAAAAGGTATACTACCTACCTTTTAAAGTCGGAACCAAAGCCAAAATATCAAACGAATGTAAAAAAAATTCCTAGATATGGAGTCGAAAGCTTTGGAGAAATGACGGCAAGTAGATATCCAGATTCATGGCGCTTGTTTCAGTAGTTTATTACATCGTTCATTGATCTTATGATCGTTGCAATATTTCTGTCTTTAAGATATCTGACCTGGTCGTTGTTACTTAACTTATGAACAACTTTGCACAGTCTTTCAGCAAAAGAAGTTTTTGCTAGAATGTTGTGATCTGTATTAGTCAACGTTATTGGTCTCCAGTTAGTTAACTGATCTCTTTCTAATTCTTTACCTTTATGTAATAAAGTAATAATTCTTTGTCTTTCGGTGTAAGATCATTCTTCTGTATGAAAAGATTCGATAAAAGGAACTTGTGATCAATTTGCCCAGTTTGATCCAGAAGAATGTTAAGAAATCTATTGTGATTCCGTCGCACCCTGATGCTGAATCATTACCTAGCTTTCTAAGAGCATTTGTTGTTTCCTCCCAGTTAACATGTCCTTCACATAAGGCAGCATCGTTCTTTTCTATACGTGGAAAAACTTCTGCCTGTATACATTTATTAGTCTCTTCTATAACATTTTCTGCTAGCATTGTTTGACTATACAGGTTTTTATTTAAAAAAAAAAAAAAAAAAAAAAAAAAAACTTGTTCTTGTAAAATACCATTTTGTGTAGTTAATACTTCCCCCGTTTCTCTACGCAAGCTTGTGATGAATTTTCGTTTTCCCCTAACTTTTTCTTGACTTACTTGACTTATGCCTCTTGATTCCTTGAGGAACATAGGGCCGCGACGACACTCCCAACCAACGCACGCAATTTTGGCAGGCCCTCCTTAGCTTGGCCCACGTCATTCCGGCGGCCTTCACCTTAGCGTCGACAATCCTGCGCCGTTTCTTTATCTCAGTTTCAATTGAGACTTGTCTCATCCTGTCTCACAGTTGTTCGTTGGAGATGACTTCTGGCCATTTGATGTTGAGGATATTTCTGAGACATCTATTGATGAATGTCTGTAGCTTGTGGTGTTGGTCTTGGGTTACCCGCCACGTTTCTGAACTATATAGAAAAACAGACTTCATGTTTGTGTTGAAAATCCGGATCTTGTTGCAGAGTGAGAGGACTGTTGATCTCCAGATCTGGCGCAGGGTGTTGAAGGCGTGTCTTGCTTTGTTGATTCGGCATTTGATGTCTTCGTCTGTACCCCCATCTTTACTGACTACACTGCCCAGGTAAACAAACTTGTCAACTTCCTTGATGTCTTCTTGGTGAAGTCGCACTGAGTCTTGCTGTTTGTTGTTCACCCCCACGACCTCTGTCTTCCCGATGTTGATTTGGAGCCCAGTCTTCTCAGAGTCTTCTGCAACACGACATAGCTTCTCTTGTGCATCTTGCTGCTCGTGGGAGAGGAGGCTGATGTCGTCCGTGAAGTCCAGGTCCTCCAGCTGCTTCGTGAAGGTCCCACTGGATACCTGTCCTCCGGCCTGCCGTAGACAGTCTCATGACCCAGTCAATCACCGTCAGGAAGATTGTCGGCGAAATAAACAACCCTGATGGACGCCGGTTTGTACAGAGAGAAGGGTTCCGTCAGCTTCCCATCGTGGATGACTTGGCAGGTGGCTTCTTTGTATAGTTGTTGGATGGTGGTGACGAACTTTGGTGGAAAGCCATAGTGGTACATCAGTTTCCAGGTGACGTCTCTGTCGACACTGTCAAAGGCCTTCTGAAAGTCGGTGAAAACTGTGTACAGGGGTCTGCCACTCTAGGGACTGCTTGATGATAATCCGCAGTGTTGCAACATGATCCATACATGAACTATCTTGGTGGAAGCCTGCCTGTTCTTCCCGAAGTGTCTTGTCAAGGGTGGTCTTCAATCTCTCTAGGGTGATTCTTGTCAATACTTTCCCCTGGAGGGACAGCAGCACGATTCCTTTCCAGTTGTTGCAGGATGACAGGTCCCCTTTCTTCGGCTGCTTTACAAGATGGCCTTTCTTCCAGTCCTCTGACACTCTCTCCTGTTCCCAGATCTTGTGTAGGAGTGGGTGTAGCATCTCAGTCAAAGTCTGGATGTCTGCCATTTAGTGCTTCGGGTGGTATGCCGTCAGGACCTGCTGCCTTGCCTGACTTGAGGAATTTGATGGCTTTGGTGATCTCTGTTGGAGGGGGGGGGGGGGGGGGGTTGGTATTGATATCAAGGAGCTCAGTTGGTGGTGGGATGACAGGCGGGGCTCGTGGTGCGGGTCTGTTGAGTATTTCCTTGAAGTGCTCAGCCAATCTTGCTTTCTGATTTTCTTTGCCTGAGATGGCATTTCCGTTCTTGTCCTTGACGAGGCGACTGGAATTTCTGGTCTTACCAGAGAGTGTTCTGGTGATATCGTATAGTCACTTCATGTTTCTTTGGCCCGCTGCAGTCTCTGCTTCTTCAGTCAGCTCCTCGATGAAGTTTCTCTTGTCTTTTCTTGCACTTCTTTTCACTTGTCGGTTTATATTCCAGTAGCGTGCTTGTAGTTCTTG
Source organism: Conus betulinus (assembly GCA_016801955.1). Lineage (NCBI taxonomy): Eukaryota > Metazoa > Mollusca > Gastropoda > Neogastropoda > Conidae > Conus > Conus betulinus. Next base: position 18,845 of record JADBJO010007439.1, on the reverse strand, counting down.
CTTCTCTTCTTGCTTCTCTTCTTGATCTTGTGTCTAGTTGATCTTGTTTTCAGATGTTTTCTGTCTGCGATCAGTGTCCATGTCTCCGTTGTTAACCATTCTTTATGTTTCCTTTCTTCTTCCATAGGACCGTTTTGCATCTTGTCTTCCAGACATCTCGCAGACTGTGCCATTGCTCTTCTAGTGTTTCCTCTGGCAATAGGGAAAGCGCACTGAACTTGTTCCTAAGCTCTACCTTGAATTCTTCTGCTTTTTCTTTCTCTTTTAGGCTGTGTGCATCAAACTTGTACGATGGTGTTCCTGCCTGGTCAGTGTAGGTTTTCAGTTTGGTCGTGAGTACTGCCACAACCAGATGGTGATCTGATGCTGCGTCTGCTCCGCGCCTCGCCCTGACGTCATGCAGGCTCCACCTCCACTTTCTGCCGATGGTAATGTGGTTAGTCTGGTTCTTGGTCTTGCTGTCTGGGGAAATCCATGGTCTTGTGAATGGTCTTATGGGGAAATAGAGTGTCTCCAATCACCAGGTCGTTAAAGGTACATAGCTCTGTGAAGAGGTCGCCATTTTCATTCTGCTCTCCAACACCGTGTCTACCCATGATGAGTTCTCGGTGTTTTGTCCAGGGCTGCATGGATTTGCTCATAGAATTCTTCTTTGACATCTATATCTGCCGTGTTTGTTGGAGCGTAGCACTGTAGAATTGTGACTTACCTGCCCTTTGAGTTGAATCTTGCAGTGAAGATTCTTTGTGACACTGATTCCCAGAACAGCAGTGCTCGCATTGCCTCGGTGTCAACATCAGCGCTACTCCGTGCATGTGTGGCTGGCCTTCTTCTTGTCCAGAGTAGATGATAGTGTCTCCGCTCGTAAGTCTTGTCTGTCCTGTTCCTGTCCATCTTGTCTCGCACAGGCCAAGTATCTTCAGATTGTATCCATGCATCTCTCTACTCACTTGAGCACTTTTTTTCTGGTCTCATACAGGGTTCTGATGTTCGAGTCCCTATCCTGGATTTGGTTTTGGTCGTCAGAAGAGTAGTCAGCGCACTGGCTTCCCGAAGACTTTCACCAGCTCACGTCATGGGCTTTACCAGAGAGGGCTTTTCCTCAGCCATGTTGTTTTCAGATATTGTCGTTGCGGTTTCTGTAACAGGCTAGTTTTTACAGGATCGGGTTGTTAGACCAATTCAACCCCCCAACCTGGAGGGCCAGTGAGTGATATTCGGTTCTATGCATACAGCAGAATCACTGATGAACTGGAACACGGCTAATAGCCGGACAGAACAAAGCAGTAACTTGCTAAACATAAAAAAAAAAAAAAAAAAAAAAACAGTGAATATATTAGACAACACCTGCAGTGATGAATGAAGATGAAACAATGATGAACATAAAGATGATGACCATGGCCATGGACAATGAGTTGACTATGGTCTGTGGTGACAGAAACAACTCATGCACGATCAGATGAATGAAAAATGGATGACACATAAACATGCAGACACGTCGCCATGTCAACGAAACATAAGTATCCTTAATACGACACAAAACAGGATGAATGCACATATCCACAAGGATGATTGCTTGCGCTGTATACACAGAATGAGACCCGATGTGTTACGTGACGCTAATAAACAACGATGTGGAGAAAAAGAAACCCGAAAGCAGCTCCAACAATATTTGAATGGATACATTTAGCAAAACCTTTTTACGAGTGTTCACCCGTATCATTTTAACACATAAGCCGAGAAAAAAAAATGTGTGGATAAAGTTGTGAGTTGGTCTATGCGAATGTAAGAAGCCGCATCATACCGAGATCGAAAAAGTACGTGGCTGTGAAGACGAACGCGCTGTCGCTCCGAAACAAGAATAAACCGCAGAGGTAACCATGCTATTCATCGTGGTGTAGCAGAAGGAAAAAATTCTGTTGATTCAGCACAATTCCTGAAACACTCAAAAGACGTGTTGATATGTCAACAATGGTCAGCGTTGCCACTCAGACTGCCGAACAGCCATTTATAAATCGTATGCTGAAGCAGTCAGCTCGGGGCCAGTACCATCGCCCGGGAGCAAACAGAAGAGTGGCCCGCAGGAAAAAAAGACCAACAAACAAGCCCCAAGAAACGTCAATAAAATGAAAAAATAGAACACAGCAAAAACAACGAAGTGACGCAAAAAAAAATTACGTCAAGGAGGCAGCAAAACGTCAGGATTCTGCTTCGAAAGGAAAAAAAAATGACGAGAGAACTGAGTCTGATCTGCCAAGTCTGCTTTTCATACACGATTCCGTGACAAGCAAAGTCAATGATGATAGGAGACTTGGATATTCGTTTGGATTCCAAGCACAATCTCGGAAATCATTCAAAATCAAGGATATCCAACAAACACTTGAAATCAGCATATCAAAGACAAGACGCGCTACTGATTCACTGTGGAGTGAATGATTTAAAGGGGGTCATGTCGTTGTGACCAAGTGTCGTTGTGACCAAGTGTCGTTATGACCACGTGTCGTTGTGACCATGATTTTCAGTATTTTACTAAAGAATGGTAGACTTGCCAATGGGTCACAACGACATGTGGTCACATCGGCATGTGGTCTTATCGGCATGTGGTCACATCAGCATGTGGTCACATCGGCATTGGTATGTGGTCACATCAGCATGTAGTCACATCGGCATTGGTATGTGGTCTTATCAGCATGTGGTCTTATCAGCATGTGGTCTTATTGGCACGTGGTCTTATTGGCATGTGGTCACATCGGCATGTAGCCATACTGTCCACCAACTGACCTCATTCTGTTTCACTTTGTCATGCCTTTTGGATCCATATTCACGACATTCAGTCACAGTCTCTCTACATTCCTGGTCTGGTTGTCAGCAGAAATCTGACTGGGACAGGCTGTTGGAGGGTGCTTGGAGGGGGAAAGAGTGATAGGGATGAGACAGGGAAGGCACGAGGCGGGAGGAGGGGGGGAGGGAGGAGGACGTGCACGGAGTGCGGGGAGTGCGGGGATATATGAGGAGAGCCAAAGAGCGTGTGAACTGAATCTTTACGTTATTGCTTGACACTAAAGAAAACCATCAGATAAGATTTAGGAAATCGAAATCAAATGATGGACTGAGACCAAGATACTATGAGTTGAATGCATCGTGGGTTCCACACTGACCTTTTCCTGCCCCCCCCCCCCCCCCCCCCCCCCCCCCCCCCCCCCCCCCCCCCCCCCCTCCCTCTTCTTCCTTCGGACTCCTTCCTAAGTCTGTCGGATACTTTTTTTCTCTCTGATTTCTTTTAGTTCTTATGTCTATCTTGTTTTAAGAACGAACAAAAATTCAGAAAGCAGAGAGACCTACAGACGAACGGAGAGAAACATCTTGATACTTGGGGAAAAAGTACCGCCTCGGAGCAGGCAATATAGATCTACCTTCGAGAGGGATTGCGATAGTTTCTTCATGCAGCTAGTGAAGGGTTTTCATAGTTATGATATACATTTTCCTATTTACTACTTCTTCAAATTTTTTTTTCTCAATTTCAAATCTTTGCCAGGTCATTACTATAACGATGGAAGAATTGTTAACCTGCACTTGTTTTCCCCCACTACTTAATTGTTCAGCATTATATTGTTTGGTCAATCAGTGGGTGATTGCATCTCTTAGGGGATCAGTAAAGGTTGTTCTGCACAATTTAGCCGCTGACAATGCTTAGGTTATTGAACAGCAGAGTTGACCACTCAGACTGTTCCGTATCCTTTTGATCTTCCTTGCATCCTTAAATGGATCCTCAAGCGTAGGCTCAAAGATTGTCCCCTACATTTTATACTGTTTGCATAATGTTTTTAGTTTTCAGCAACTTTTTTCCTCTCCACACTTTCGTTTTGTTTTATTGTACTACCTTTCGCTGGCTGCTTTGGGGGTGCTGTTGGATTCTTTTTCGAACCCTTGGCGGTTAGAACACCACAGAATTACGGACCGTGGTGTGTCTCTATTTGACGCCAAGAGCACAGACACAATTAGCCGTGTCTGCCTGATGAATCCGATCGAGACGGACGAAAGGCCTCGGAGCAGACGATATACATACAGAGAGAGAAAGGCCTCGGAGCAGACGATATACATACAGAGAGAGAGAGAGATCTACCTTCGAGAGGGATTGCGATAGTTTCCTCATGCAGCTAGTGAAAGGTTTTCATTGTTATGATATACATTTTCCTATTCACTACATCTTCAATTTCTTTTTCTCAATTTCAAATCTTTGCCAAGTCATTACTATAATAATGGAAAATTGTTAACCTGCACTTGTTTTCCCCCACACAACTTAATTGGAAAAAAGTACATACGTAGGCCTATACAGAGAGAGAGAGTTGACACAAACGTAAATACAGACGTACGTCCATACACATTTGAAACATCAGACAATAGAGAATATGGCATGTACCATGTGTGCAGAGAGCAGATATATTGAGTGAGAATCAACCATATTGTTGTGATTGTAATGCAGTTTGGTTTTTGAAGTGATATATTCCATGTAGATGGAAATGACCAGGCTGTATAAAGGAACTAATGGGATAATCTCAGCAGTTTTGTTTTTTTTTTTTTGGAAAAAGATATATATCTTCTCAAAACCAAATAGAAGACCTAGCAATTGGGGGACAACATAAAAAATTTATTTTTAATCAGTCGTGTTAAATAAAACTCTCTGAATCCATTGTCTATGTTGCTTCTACATTGCCTTGGGCTTAATGGTCGTAGAAAATGTATGATACGAAAGGCAGGCTCCGAATGCCTACTTCCGGTGGTGACATTGTGGTGTTATAATTATAGGCCCCTTTCCCTTCGTCCCCCTTTCTCTCGCCCCCCCCCCCCCCCCCCCCCCCCCCCCCTCCCCTGATGTGCTCCTCTGTTAAACCCAAATGGGTATCTGCATCTGCCATGTCACCTAAGGTGTTTTGGACGTTAAATCTCTGCATGTGAAGAAGAGGCGTTAAGTCACAGTGCTGAAACATCATCTGGTTAAAGTCAAATCGTGCCGTCAACAGAAGAAATATATGTGACAATAATCGCAGCTGTGACGTCCTTGTTGCGTTCTGCTCAAGTACATGCACGAGTTACGTTTTCTTACATAGTTCCCATGCTGATTGTCGCCCGTGACGTCTTTTGGCAATGTGTTTAAAAAAAAAAAAAAAAAAAAAAAAAAAAGATGTGAGAGGGCAGAGAGAGATCATTCGTGTGAAATGCCCAATTCACAGAGTTTCCAGAAAAAACGCTTTGTAAGTGGTGGCCCTTTGACAGAAATACGCAAAATCTGTCCATGGCCATTATTTCCTTTCAGAAAGCTACCGTGTAAGTTAAAAAGTGAAAAACGAAAACTTTCTCCAGCCATAGAAAAAGGATATTTCCTGAAATGCTACTGTGTAATAATGTTTAATGTTTTGTTTTCGATCATCAAACTGCTCGTAATCAGGGCCACGAATCGATGTTGTTGTTGTTGTTGTTGTTGTTTTAAGGAAATGTGTTTTTTTACCAGTGAAATGCTAATATCGATGACCATGCGTGATTTTGTCATTTTCAGAAGCTCTGAAAACAAGTATGAGAAAGAAAAAAAAAAAAAAAATTCATGCGAGGGAATGCATGACAAACACACGCATAGTAAAAGCAATGCCGGCACGCACAGGCATAGATGCCAATTAAAACCGAGTCTCTTCACACACACACACACACACACGCACACACGCGCGCGCGCACACACGCGCGCACACACACACACACACACACACACACACACACACGCGTACATACGCACGCACACATGCACGCGTTCAAATGCATATGCACTCTCTCCCCACTGCTCTCTCTCTCTCTCTCTCTCACACACACACACACACACACACACACACACACACACACACGCACGCACGCACACGCACACACACACACACACGCGCGCGCACGCACGCAAGCACGCACGAACGTACACACAGGCATGAATGGAAATAAATCTAAAAGTATATGGCCGCTCAAAAATTAAAAAAAGGAAAGAAAAAAAAAAGAAAAAAATAAGAAGCTACTCAACGCCCATAACAATGTGCTAACGTGTGTGCACGTCACTTACCAATGTTTATGAATGTGCATTGTCACAAAGATACTGTGCATCGTTTTGCATTAACCATGAATTATCAATTCTGTTTTTGTCAGTGTGACGCACTATTCATCAGCGCATGTTCATGCCTATTATGAGCATGACGATGATGCTACTCACTATTAATCATTATGAAGAAATGTCCTTTATACGTGAATGCCCATCATTGTTACATTGTTGGGATTTGCGACAAAACTTGCTGTGCATATAAATGCACATTACCCACACATCATTACGGCAGTTTACCTCTCTCTCTCTCTCTCTCTCTCTCTCTGAGTGTGTTTTGCCTGCCAATAATCAGTATGTTGTTAGCATTTCCAAACTTTGTTTCAGTAAGTAGCTATGCCTGTTATCAATTTAGTCTTTTGGGCGAAGCGATAAATAGAGTTTGGGTTTATGAATTAGCGCACGTAACAGACCTTACACCAGTTGTCCCCGACAAAATTCTGTAGGGAAATCCACGGTTAATATGTAAACAAGCTTACACAGGCAGAATATATGCACATCAACTAGACGCTTTTGTATCTATGTATTTGTCCCTCCTGTGTGTGTGTGTGTGTGTGTGTGTGTGTGTGTGTGTGTGTGTGTGTGTGTGTGTGTGTTTCAATTGTTTGTTCTTCGGACGCCACTTTGAACGTCTGTCGGGAGTAGTAACAAGAGTAGGTTGGTGGTGGGTTGGCTTGGTGGTTGGTGGCTTCTTCGACTGTTTTTTTTTTTTATCTGTTATTTTCTCTGTCCCATCTTCTGTGCCACCTCGGTGGCATTGCACCCACGCCACCGCTCATTTTGACCCCCGTCCACAGCCACAGACAGCACCGACCCGCCCCCCAGCCCCAGCAATCCACAGGGAGCAGTCAATGTCAAGTCGTCAAGAAACAACCCACCGGAGGAGCCACTGCACTGCTGCCGAGTCACTTCGATGGTGTTCAGCGGCCCCTGTTCCGATCCAACATTCGCAGGACACCACCTACTTAGCCCTCTACGGACGACAATGATTGCCTATTCGCGAAGCCGACATGAGTGAGCTTTCCCTCCGGAGGGCGCCACCACGTCCGTCCAACGAATTTGCCGATACGGTGACCCCGTTGGAATCAAACCAAGGCCATAGACGTGGTAAGGATATCGAAACTGAGGTCAGCATGAGAGTAGGGCCTGAAGGGTCACAGAATTTTTTTTTTTTTTTTTTTTTTTTTTTTAGAACTGATCGATGAAATGAGGATGATGAAGATGATGTACGGATTTTGATGTACGATTTCCATTCCGGTCTGAGACTGCATACATGGCTGTACTCTACGCTTACTTTCTTAAGATATCCCGGTGTCAGCAAGCTCCGAGAGATAGACACACCTGCAATGTTGGTCAGGAAATTTGAGCAACACTGTCTGAGACGCACCCATTTAATGGATGAAACTCGACTGTGTGGTCCCAGTCTTCCCAGTTGAGCCCATAGCAGACTCAACTCCGAGTAGGAGCCGGTCGGGACAGAAGAATCCCACATGACTCTGATGGGAATCGAACCCAGCCGGGAGTCCACGATGCTAAACCACTTTGCCACGGTAGCTCGTTGACTGGATGGTCAGTTGTATGCTAGTTTACTTTGTCGTCCAATAGTTACTTAGCTGCTTATAGCTGCTTCTTTGACTGGTTGAGTGGTTTGGCTGGTCGAGATATTTTCATTTATTCCGTTTCTTTATTACATATTTCTTTCACGGCTTCGTTATATCATTAATTCATTATTCATTCCCCCTACAGCCTTCGTTCTCAGTACTTTATTCCTTTCGTTCCTCCCTTCTTCTTCTCTCATATAAGGTTATGAGTTCTTGTTTGTCTCTTTTGATTGTTCAGCTGTTCGTTTCATCGTCGATGTGCTGCTTGCTGTTAATTAAACTTGCTGACAGAAAGATGGAAAGGTTGAGAACTGTGTGGCGAGTAGGCCTTGTCGGAATCACCGACTCTCAACACCCCCTCCCCCCCTCTCTCTCTCTCTGTGTGTGCGTGCGGGCGCGCGCGCGCGCGCGTGTTTGTGCATACATGTTTATGCATACATGTTTACCCGAGTGGCTCCGTTTATCGGTTTATTCAAATAGTTATCAAGCTAAGTTCATGACATCAGGTGCAGACATTAGAATATAAATGTCAGATCAAGAATTAAAATATGCTTCAAAGTGAGAGAGAGAGAAAGCGCATTCTCTGTGTCCTTGTTACACAGAATTTTTGATTCAATAAAGCCATTTGAACGCCTCCAGTTACCTTTTTCTGTATGGGAGTGCATGTTACGTACAGTGTATTTTTTTTCACACACTCTGTGTTGCACACATTTAAAAAAAAACTTTTATTCACGTTATGAATCATGTTATTGGACATGTTGAAAAGGGGGAAAATGTACAAACAGCTCAAGTGTTACCACAATCGATGTAATGCTCTTACAATTGGACATTTGATGTTGCCTCTCTCTCTCTCTGCCTCAACGTGTCTCTGTCTGCACCTCTCAGCTTCAGTCTCTCTGCTCCACGGTTTTCTCTCCCTCCGTCTTTCTCTCTCTGCTTCAGTATGTCCCTGTCTCTGTCTGTCTCTCATCTGTCCGTCTGTGGCATTCTGTTTCAGCTTTCTGTCTTTTGTTTTTTCTCTCTCTCTCTGGGGGTGCGTTGACATACATTTTCACACACACACACACACACACCACAGTGCTACTGTATAATATATATATATATATATATATATATATATATATATATATATATATAGTATATATATATATATAGTCAACGCAGACAGGGGATTTTGAAAAGGTATCTTTGGGGAATACGGAATCCCTCTATGCGGGGGACAGGGCTCTTTCAAGACAAATAGCTCCCTCACTTAAATGTCCTGTGAGAGGTGAGCTTGTCTTTCTTGTCACTCTTAAGAGGAGGGGGGGGGAGGGGGGGGGAGGGTGGGTGGCAGGGGAAAGGAGGACAGGGATGATTAAACAGGAGGAGGAATGATGGGGGCAGGGGAGGAGAGGCCCAAAGACAGAGGGAAGGGGAAACACGCGGTGAAGGGGAAGAGGGGACGCGGACAGGGGGAGCAGAGGGTACAGGGGGAGATGGTGGTGGTGAGAGGTGGAAGGTAGGAAGAAAGATGGGGGGCAGGGACCCAAGGGAGATTGGGGGGGGGGGGGGGGGGGAGAATGACGGGGTTTGTGGAGACGAGAATGCCAGAGGGATGGGGGGGGGGGGGGGGGGGGGGATAGAAAGGGGAAAGGAGGAGGGCAAGGGGGGGGGGGGGGGGGGAGGATTTCATCATTCCAAATTTAGCAAGCTCTTTGCCATACCGGACGCATCAAAATGGAATCACTTCGTGGTATACTCACGTGGAAAAGGGTAGAGGCGATGTGGCCGAGGGGGGAGACAAGAGAACAAAAGAAGGGGGGGAGAAGAGAGAGAACTGGGGGAGCGGCTGGGCAGGAGGAAAGACAGGGGAGGGAGAGCAGAGTGGGAGAGAGGAGAGGGAGAACTTGAGGAAAGGGGGGGGGGGGGGGGGGAGATCGGCTAGGGCAGGGGGACGAGGTGGGACGTGGTCAAGATTGGGGGGGGGGGGGGGGGGGGGGGGGGGGCCGTGGAAGGCGGGCGGAAGGGGGGAATGGAGAGGAGGGGGAGGCAGCTACCACTATATAACAATGAAAAAAGTTTTGTTGCTCTTTTAAATAAGTTTACGTGCACTAGTATGTCAGATACTTTGCTCATCATAATAAGAATCAAAGCAAATATGCTATTTGGGAGAAAACGTGTGTCTGTGTGTGTGCTGCGCGCGCGCGCGGCGTACGTGCGCACGCGCGCATTTGTGTGCGCGCGATGCTGTTTCAACTCTACGATCCAGACATTTTAATTCTTCACTCTTTCTCTTTCGTGCTCTATTATTTTCCCCTCAATTCTCTCTTCTGCGTTACCTTCAACCGTGGGATCAGGAGTGGGTTGGGTATGAAAGCGAGGGGAGAGAGGGGTACATATTCTACAACATGGAGACGAAATTCTATAGTCTTTCGAGAAAATGCTTATTCTGCCTCCATCTGCGTGAGAAATCGTATGGGAGAGCGGGGTCAGAAACAGGTAATATTGCGAGGAAAACGTTAAAGGGAAAATGATTGCTGAATCATTGCGGAATGGGGTCTGTAGAAAAGGGGAAAAGCCTTTGTGACCCGTAGGGATAACACTGATAATGAATGTTTTCCTTTGGAAAATACGCAACATGCTTGTGATCCTTTTGGAAAACATTATCCTAATGGAAAATACATTATCCTAAAAAACATTATCCTAATGGAAAAACATCCTAATCAAAAAACATTATCCTAATGGAAAATACATTATCCTAACGAAAACAATCGTGATCCTCAGGGATAACGGCTTAGCCCTGTTGCTCTGATGGGTAATACCCGTTTCCCTGGAAAAACAATTCTCGCCTTCTGAAGCTGGTATGGCTCCCAACCGATTCAGTACATTTTGGTTTGTTCCAAAAACGTGCGCAAAGGCGTATCAATTATCGATCCTTGCAGAAATTTGCCTGCAGAACTATCCAACAATTGTGTACACAGAGTAATACAGAAATGGGCATAATATTTATGTATTTGTATATGGAGAGGAGGAAGGAGAGAGAGAGAGAGAGAGAGAGAGAGAGAGAGAGAGAGAGAGAGAGAGAGAGAGAGAGAGATGCAAACCAGCACTTGCATGCAAGCACACGTACACCCCAACTAGTCCGTCTTTCCATTAATGAACATCTAAACATAGTTACGCATCTACCATCCATGACTGCATTGTTTGCCATGTCGTACCGATGATAGACAGCAACACAACACAGTTCTCTCTCTCTCTCTCTCTCTCTCTCTATAATAATACATATATATATATATTATATATATATTTCAGAGAGAGAGAGAGAGAGAGAGAGAGAGAGAGAGAGAGAGAGAGATACAGAGAGAGTCACTCACATTAAAGACACAAAGTTTTCATTTTTGTATCCATTTCACTTACACCGTAGCCCAACAGGGGGGTCATATATCAGGGCTGTCACCAAGTCCTAACCGATTCCTTAACGACAGAAAAAAAAAAAAACGAAAAAAAAAAAAAGTCCACTAAAAAATGTCATTCCATACATGCTGAAACAGACGGATTAATACAGGATCTATGCAACACACACACACACACACACACACACACACACACACACACACACACACACACACACACACACACACACACACACGCGCACACGTACACGTACACGCACGCAAAAAATACTGATAACAAGAACGTTCGATTTGGCTTTTCGAAGCCCTTCACTGTTCTCTGGGCAAGGCTTCCTGTCTTCTGTCCCTTGCCGCTGTGAATGCATCCTCAGACCCTGCAGAGGGTTGGTCCAGCAGAAGTCACCATTCTTCCTGCCTGCATCCCATGAGAACGGATTGTCTGGAAGCCTGTAGTAACGCTGTGAACCCGGGACGATCTTGGTAGCATCTCGTCCCTGTAGTTGTATGCCCTTGGTGAGGATGGAGGTGGCTGTGGAAGATGTAGTGCGAAAGCTCGTGGTTGATTAGCAGTGATTCTCGTAGACAGCACATCCTTTATGACCTGCCACAGACGAGCCAAAGATTACATTCTGACCAAGAAGGCGCCGCTGAATCCTGACAAAGAATACAGTAATGTATGGCTAGTAGAAACTAATGCCTGAGAATGACATCCATACACGCTGAGAGTAAAGAAGACAGTAAAGTCTATGAAAAAAAAACAAACAACTAAACCTGGGAAAGAGAAGACGTGAATGTGGCCAAAGCCTTACAAAAGACATCAACCTTATGAAACAAGGACTAACATTCTGAAAGAAGATTACACTGAAATATGAAAGGTTAACATTTAGCTCTACAAAAGAAACCGACACAAACCCCTTTTGATGAAAAAGGTTTATATGCCCTATTGGTAAGGTAAAGTAATGTTGCCAACAGCCCGCAAAGGGCCATGTCAGGGATGTCACCGCGTTAAAGTTAACTCTCAAGTCATTTCATCAATAAAATCAGTCACACAGCCCTTTAAAATACACCACCTAAAACCGTACCGGAAATTTTGTTAAAAGTATTTCTTCTGTAAAATCTTAGATCAGATGAAAAATGTTAATCTCTTTCAGAAATTCAAAGATCACATCAGTGGGAAATCTCTGACGTAAGCCTGGGATTTGGGTTTCATATCAGTGTGATAGACAATCTGCTTATCTTTCTTTCTTGTGGCACTCTTGGCAAGTTGATCAACCAACTCGTTGCCTCAAATGCCCGCATGGCTGGGAATCCAAGCAAAAACTATGTTATATCCATCTGATTTCAAAGAGGTGTGCAGTTCGAATAATTTCATCAGTTGAGGGTGCTTGATGTTACGGCTGGCAATGGCCTCCAAAGCAGAGAGTCCGACAAAATGAGGATATCTATGTTTTCACTTAGAAACTATTTCAAGAGCCAGGACCAAGGTTGTCAACTCAGCAGTGTAAATGGAGCTGCCAGTGGGAATGTGTTTAGAACATCTCTGAGGCAACCCCCTCCTCAAATTTGGAACCGGCTGTGAAAATTCTTCCTGAGGATGGAAACTTCAAACACAGTTCGGCGAAATAGGGCTTGTACGCCACAGAGCTAGTGGGATCTTTATGGTACGAGGTTAAATCAAACCGGATCTCGGGAGTGAAAGAAGTCCATGGTGGGTCATCACGAAAACTGGATATATCACACATGGCTCAAAGGTCTGTATCTGCACTGTTCAAATGAAGAAGCATACGAATTCCCAAGGGTGAATGGAACTGGGATGGTCGTCGAATTCTTTTGGAACTTTGGGTCTAAAACACTGTCATATACAGGTTTTGGGGGTTCAGAAAAGAGATTCAACGTGCAGTTTAAGGCAAGTTTCAGCCAACGGTTCCAGGATTGTTCTCCTGCCTCAGCGTGCATGCTATAAACAGAGGTGGTGCGGAACGCTATAAACAGGGGTGGTGCGGAATGCAGAGTCGAAGCCCTTGACGGTGGATGGGGGACCTGGACTTTTCAGGTAGGATGGTCTGGCCGAGCCTTAGACTACACATCCATAGTCCAGTTTGGAGCGGATCAGAGCCCTGTCAAAAGGGAGAGTTTTTTCAGCGACCCAATCCGTGTGTGCTAGAACTCTCCGAGTGTTCAGTGCTTTCAAAAAGCAGTTTTTAAGTGTTGGATGTGACATTTAAAGTTCAGTTTTGGATGAAAGATAATACCCAGAAATTTGGCTTCTTTCACAGCTGGAATGGTGGATTTATCCAGACGAATTTCAGGATCGGCAAAGAACTGACGAAAACTGTGAAAATGGATACACTGTGTTTTGGTGTGCTGAAAAGGTAAACCCGTTTTCCTCGGCCCACTGTCGAATCTTGTCCACACAAATTCAGAGTCGACGCTGAACGCTGACATATGAGGCTCCAACTGCACAGAGTGCCATCATCAACACACGGAGAGGACTCGGAACCCCGGTTTACTTCATTGACAATGTCGTTAATTTTGATACTGAACAGAGCCGGTGGGAAAAATGCTCCCTTGAGGTACACAAACTCCTGTCCATAGATGTCAGACAGCGTGGTGCCAATTCGGACTTGGAACTGCCGATTAGCCAAAAAGTTTTGAAGGAATAAAAACAGATGACCATGAAAACCAAGTTTATGAAGGTCTATAAGAATTTCAGATTTCCAAGCGGTATCACACGCTTTTTCCAGATCAAGAAAGATAGCAACCACAATGTTGTCATGTTTGTTATTCATGAACGCGTTGTAGATGGTGGTTTCCAGACGGACCAAAAGGCCATCGGTTTCAAGCTTATACATTAGACGGGAGTGTTGTGTTCTTTCTCTTCCCTTTGCGAACTGTAACCCGACGCACGTTAATTACGCCTTGGGATGCAAGTTCAATTTTTATCTGTCTCCAGACGCCTCCAGGATCCAGGCATCTAATGACTCCCTTGGACGTACTCAACTATTTATGGGGAGTCACCCGGTTCCCTCTACTAGTTTTTATGGCACTTAGCAGCTGTTTCGACAAGCCCTTTGAGATAAGGCACTAAAACCTATCAAAAAAAAGACAATAAAAATGATATAAAAAGTCCATAACTGTAGGAAACGAGAACACTAAGACTTTTGAAAGAAAGATGCTATATCTATGGAGTGAAAACACTACAACTTTTAAAAAGGGGAAATTTAACCACCTAGAACGACTACACTAGCCACTTGAAAACGACACAAAAGCCTATGAAAGAACACCAAAGGAGAGGACACCAAAAATGCTACCACAGGAGGTCAAGAATACTTGCACTATTTAAAAGTGGCCACCAGCTCCCGCAAAAATAGGAAAGTAAAATTGTCTCGATTTGTTTGTCCTTGTTTTTGGCGGACTCACTTAAGAATTTGAAACTCGCTAAGAATTATTTTCAAAATGTAAACCCTACGAGAGGATTCATGCTGAATAATTACCATGTCAGGTTTTCTGTGGAGAAAGGACACTCAGGTCAGGAGACCAGGTGCGCACTAGGAAATACTTCAGGAAGAGGATTAAAGACTTCAAGAGCTCTGCAGCCCGAACCAAAATGATCTGAAAAGCATGCGTCCATGCTCCAGATCCTTGATTCACAATCCATGCTCCATAGCTCGAGTCAGCCTTTCATGCCTTTCCAAAAATACTCCCTCTGGTACTCCCCGTTTTTTGTATCCTTGTTCCCCAGAACACCGACATAGGAAGCTGTCCTATCTTCTTGGCCATATGAAAAATCGACACCGACACCTAGAATAGAAGACTAAGCCCCAAGAGAGAAGCCACATAAATACGTGAATGAAGGAGACACTGAAGCAAGGAAAGAATACTCTAAAAACCTGTGAAGGAAGAAAACACTATAGCTAGGTAAAAGATGACATCAAACCCTTTGTATGCAGAAGGCCCCCTACCTGGAAAAAGGCGAACCTGTGAACGAAGAGACCCCGAATTCTTAGGGAAAAAAAAAACGAAACAAAAAAAAACCAAAACATCTGAAAGGTAGGGTAATGTTGCTTATAGCCCAGCCGACCGCAAAGTGCCCCATCATCAGGGCTGTCACTGCGTTGAAGTCATTCACACAGCCCTTTAAAATACACCTTCTAAAAACACACCGGAAATGTTAAAAAATCTTTCTTCTGTAAAATCTGAGATCAAATGAAAAATGTTGATCTCTTTTTACATCAGATGGGACATCTCTGAACAAGGTTTTCATGGAGTCTGCTTGTAAAATGCTTATATCTCACATTATGCAAGTCTTAACACTCTAAAAGAATATGTTTAACTGTGAATGGTACATAACATGGAATGCACCATGGAGCTTCTTCGCTCTTGAAAAGAAACGAATGAGTTACAAACGAATGGCCAGATTTGAAAACCTTTGGTTTCAAAATCTGAGTAGGGGATGGGTATGTTGGACAGTTTCATCGTTGTGGCATTCCTGGCCCAACGATCGCCACTTCATTTCCCCGAATGCCAACATGACTGGGAACCCAAGTTAGAACAATGTTGTGTGACCTTTCGCTTTCAAAGAGATGAAAAGTTCAAGAGAGTTTTCAAGTTCAGGATGATGGAGGTTACGGCCAGCTATGACCTCAAAGCTGACAGCGAATCAGACAAAAACCAGAATGTCCTTGTTTACAGATTGAGAAATTATCTTCAGCGCTAGAACCAAAGCCGTTAATTTCAGTAGAGTAAACAGAACTATCTGACGGAATATGCTTTGATAATATCTGAAACAGAACACTTGAGCAACAGGCTGCAAAAGTCACTCCATCATCGGACTTTGAACCATCAGTAAACATTTTCTGAAAGGATGGGAATTTTGTACAGAGATCGGCAAACAATGCTTGTATGCCTGACGACTGGCGAATTCTTTGCGAAAAGCAGCAGCATCAAAGAGTGTTTCTGATGTGAAAAAAGGTCCATGGAGACTTATCTGGAAATTTGGAGAAGTCGGACAACTCACAGATCAAGACCTGCATTCTGCGCGTGGGGCTGCATACGAAGTCCAAACTGAGGAATACAGTTGGATTTTCTTCAAATTTTCTTTGAAAATGAGGATTAAAAACGCAGTCACAAGCAGGGTTTTCCCATTCAGAGAACAATCTGAGATAGTATTTTAAGGATGGTGTCAGCCTGCGGTTGGATAGTGAGGGTTCACCTGCCTCTGCATACAGGCTGTACACTGGGGTGGTGCGGAATGCTCTAAGAGAGAAGCCCTTGATGATGAATAGGATCCAAGAGTTTCAGACAAGAGGGTTTCACAGCCGTCTACAACACATCCATAGTCCAGTTTAGAACGGACCAAGGCTCTGTAGAGGTGCAGCAAAAGTTTCTATCAGCGTCCCAGTCAGTTTGCTACGACCTGCAGAAATGTTCAAAGCTTTCTGGCGAGTTTTTAAGTGTTTAATGTGACTAAGGAAGTCTAGCTTTTGATCGAAAATAACTCCCAGAAATGTGGCTGCCTTTACAGGTGAAATGGGAGATTTCCCTACTTTGGATTTCAGGATCAGCAAAGAACTGCAGAAAATTATGAAAATGAATGCACAGGATCTTAGTAGCAGAAAAGGTAAAGCCATTTTCTTCTGCCCACAAATGTATTTTGTTTACAAAGCTGGAGCTTGAGCTGAACACTGGGGTTCAAGCTTCCAGTTGCACAGAGGGCAAAATCATCTACAAACGAGCAGTCGGAACCCGGTTGAATTGAATTACCAATGTTGATTTTTATGCAAACCATCTGAAAGAGACACACGTCCATGACGTCCAAAGAACCACGAACTAAACACTACGCAAGAACATTTTGACCCTGCACAACACTTGAAGTGTCGGATAAAAGAAAAGTAACCAGCCGCCGTGGCCAAGTGGTTAGCGTCGCGGACTCCCGGCTGGAGGGTCGGGGGTTTGATTCCCATCAGAGTCAGGTGGGATTTGTATGTCTCGACCGACTCCTACCCAGAGTTGAGTTTGCTACGAGCTCAGTTGGAAAGACTGGGACCACATAGTCGCGTTTCATCCACTTCATGGATGCGCTCAAACATCCTGACCAACACTGCAGGCGTCTATAGCTCAGGTCTCGTTGACGCCGGGATACATTATAAAAATAAGCATAGAATACAGCCCTGCCATGAAGTCTCAGACCGGAATGGAAATCCGTAACATCCTCTGTATCATCCTCATTCTCATCGATCAGTATTTACAAAAAAAAAAGTCTCAAAGTCTGTGGCCCTTCATGCCCTGCTCTCATGGTGACCTCAGTTTCGATGTCCTCTCCACATCTGTGGCCTTGGTTTGATTCCGACGGGGTCACAGGTAACGGCGAGTCCATGGGGGCTGTCGTTGGACGGACGTGGTGGCGCCCCTCCGGAGGGAGAGCTCTCTGAAGCCGGGCTCCACGACTAAGCAATTGTCGTCCATAGGGGGCTTAGAGAATCATGGCCAAGAACAACAGTGCCACTCGGAACATGCAAGCAGAGTCTGCTGGGGGGGGGCAGATGACTGGGAGTGCACTGCAGACCTCCCAGAATGGAAGAGTCACCAGAGAGATCATCAGCAAGAGTGGCATGAGACCAGACATAGTAGTCCACTCTCAGTCAACCAAGCAGCTGATCATGATCGAGCTCACGGTGCCATATATGAGAACAGAATGGAGGCAGCTCAAATCTACAAGACTGAAAAGTATGCTGATCTGGCAAACAGCCTGAGGAAAGAGAAGGCTATCAGGTCAAAGTCCTCACTGCAGAAATTGGAGCTAGGGGGTTTGTAGGAACGTCTGCATACAGCCTCATGAAACAGCTCTCAGTTGCAGGGAGGGAAAAAAAAAACAGAGCTGAAAGCAATGGCAGAAGAAGCAGCAGAGAGGTGTTCAAGCTGGATCTGGTCAAGGAGGAACAAAAGTTGAACTTCATAAGGCTTAACTTTCCTACAAATATCAGGTGTCCCAGTGGCTCAGTGGTTAGTGCGCGAGTCATTAAGTGGAAAATGAGCATGTCCAGAGGGGCATGGGTTCGAATCCCAGCCATGGCTCGTCCCAAGATGGGAAAAAATGGGCAGCAGAGGGACATCCGGAGTCATGAACCGGGTGAGGCCCAACCCCCCTAGAGTGTCAGGAGATAAGGGCCGAAACACTTTGCTTGAAGGGGGCTTCTCTTCTGAGGACTCTCTGCTGCCACGCTCTCCTCGAGTTTCTTTCTACTGTGGATTGCCGGTGCCGGGGATGCTGCGGGGCCAGACAGGGCTGCGTCCGTGTCAGACTGAGCGGTGTGGGTGCAATGCCACTGAAATGGCTAAGAAGATAGGCGCAAAAAAAACAAAAAGTAAATAAAAGCTCGCCACCACTCTCCTTGTATTCTGTTGCCTTGCCCGAGTTGATTCTTGCTGCTCCCCTTTTTCCACGGTCGTTGATGCTTGAGTGCCTTGCCCCTGGTGACAAAAAAGCATCGATATTTTCTGTGAACATTTGACTATTCTGCGCAAACGATTCTGACTCACTAAAATTCAGCGAACTGATTTTGATTTTACGAAGTATCTGCGTTCTGTTATCTCGCATTTTAACAATATTTAGGTTAATACGATTTATTACACAGTTATAAAAGGTTTCAACAATATTGCATTAAAAAAAATAGTGCAGTATCCTTTTATGCTCCATTTTCAGTTTTACATAGCTTAAGACAG
>JADBJO010007438.1:103149-105649 GCA_016801955.1 Conus betulinus | reverse complement strand
GTGTGTGTGTGTGAAAGAGTGACAGACAGACAGACAGACAGACAGAGACCCCGTCTGCCAGACCTTCCCTTTGATGCTGTTGACCTGGAGGGAAGACTCCCCCAAGTCGTCACTACCCCCCTCTCCAGAACACCAGGACCACCCACCCACCCACCCCCCCCTCCTCGCTTACCTCCCCATGGCGTTTGCACACTGCTGCGGCCAGCCTCGCCACGCACAGTTAGCTGCTGCTGCTGCTGCTGCTGCCGCTGTTCCGGTGACCTTTAAGAGAAGAGAGCGAAGCCCTTGTTGTAATCGCTGGTGGATGCAAAGCAGGCTGGCATGTTGATGTAGAGATCTGTGTCAGCTGATAAGCTCCGAATGCCCTGAATAACCTTTGCCTTCTTTAGAGCAACAAACAGACGCCCAAAACAAACAACCAACAAACAGATAGACAGACGAGCATAAAATAGTAAATTTCTGCAAGAAAAAATCGACGATGAGTGCTATCTCCGACGCCAAAACAATAACTATACATCATCTTGTTGCTGAACTCGTTTGAAGCTGAAAACAGATGACCGAAGTTCACGTAGGTTGGTACTGGCAAAGCTGGTATTACGAGGGTATTCAATAAGTTCTCAGAACACCTACCATCAAGCAGGCTAGTCCAGTTCTTCGACGTATATTCCCCACAGGTCTCTTTCACATTTTTTGATGCTCTCAAATCACTTGTCGAAGATAATCTGGACAAGAGTATGGTGAAGAACATGCCATCGGACAAAAACAGGGCAGTTTCAAGAAGCCTGGAACTTCTTTTCCTTCAACTGCGTCTTTGTGAATGGGAAGGGGGAGGAGGAAGGGGAAGGCTGGGGGGGGCAGATCTGGCGAGTGTGGCGGGCGAGAGATCATCGTCACACTGGTTTCGGCCGGGGTGTCGAGAGCTGTAGCTGCTGTGGTGTGAGTGCTAGCGTTGTTCTGGTGGAGCAGGAGGACGTGGCTACCCGTGCGTGGGCAACGATTGCACCATTTGTCGAAGATCTGGGTTGCTGATAGTTTATACAGCAGTCGGAGATCTCTGTCTCCCTTTCTTCGTAAGGTATTGTAGTTGCACGGCCAGATTTGGAAAAGAAACTCGCTAGTACTCCTTTATCTCTTGAACTCCAACTGGGAAGGGGGAGGGGGGTTTCACCGGGGAATACTCGAACAACTGACTGTTGGTTTTTGCAGATCGTTTCGAAAGACTTATGTTTTGTCAGTAATCAGGATTTTCCAGTCGCGATATGAATGTCCTCCATTGAATTTCATTAACATGTGGTTACACCATTCTACTCCAAACCTCATCTTCTCAGTTGAGTTGTGAGGGAACCGACGGTTGCGACGTTTGCTGACGCCATGTTCATCGGACAGAACTATGTTCTCTTTTTCCATTGAAATGCCCAGTTTCTACTGTATCTCCTGTCACAATATTCTGGCGTTGTCCTCGATCAATGTCTCCGCCATGGCTACTTTGTCTTTAATGGCCGCTTTGACTGGATGGCCGGTATAGATTTCAATTTCGAGTATCTCTCTTCCGAACTGAAATTCTCTGTACCACCTGATAACGGTGGCCTTGGGAAGAGACTGTATTCCCCAAAACATACACATACCCGAAAGGCATTGTCCCGGAGATTGATGGACTTGAAATAACTGTGCATGCTGTGACGAAAATGGTCATTATTATGACGTGATAATTTGTTCCGTCAATCCGTAGTTTACTCCGTATCTCGAAAGTTATTTTCAAAAAAAAAAAAATAAATAAATAAAATAAATGGAAATAAAGCTTTCTCACTAGGCGAGCAGGCAGTTTCGCAAGGCGCAAGAGACCTTGAACCGTGCAGTCTCCGATTTGGGAACACCTTGTTGGTAGAGCACAACTCGTGATCTTGGTGATCCCGGGTTTGCTGGTTTGAATCTCCACCGGGCCGTTTCAGTACATGGAGGGTGGCGAGGTTCCATCGGAGATGACATTGATTCTGACTGCATTTTCCGAAAAATCCTCCAAATGAGTCTTTTAACCGAACTTCCGCTTTACGTTATGTATACGCGCATACAGGACATCTGATGCAAACAAAAAAAAATCTCATCCGGTTTCGAGTGAGATGGCCAGGTTAGACGTCTGTAAGGATGACACGTATGAGATGGCCAGGTTAGGCGTCGTCTGTAAGGATGACACGTATGAGGTGGCCAGGTTAGGCGTCTGTAAGGATGACACGTATGAGGTGGCCAGGTTAGGCGTCTGTAAGGATGACACGTATGAGGTGGCCAGGTTAGGCGTCTGTAAGGATGACACGTATGAGGTGGCCAGGTTAGGCGTCTGTAAGGATGACACGTATGAGGTGGCCAGGTTAGGCGTCTGTAAGGATGACACGTATGAGGTGGCCAGGTTAGACGTCTGTAAGGATGACACGTATGAGATGGCCAGGTTAGACGTCTGTAAGGATGACACGTATGAGATGGCCAGTTTAGACGTCTGTAAGGATGA
>JADBJO010007438.1:85649-98149 GCA_016801955.1 Conus betulinus | reverse complement strand
AGCCCTACTGGTCGCTAGGTTGTTCAACGAAACGCTAAGACTCGCCAAGCCCGGCAGACAATTCTGAAAGCGTCTCCTGCGTCCCAGCTGTACCCAGATCCCCTGTACCCGGGTGTGTCCCGGGGCCGATAGGAGGAGGCTGCTGCTTACCACGAATCGACTCGTCTGCCTTAAGCCTGGGATAACAGCGCTTGATACATATCATGAAAACACCACGAGAAAGGTCAATTTCCACCATGACAACCAACACAACAGCCTCCTGACTGACACGTGATCGGACAACGATCGGCGTCGAAAAATAAATGGCATATAACTTGATTAGGGGGAGGGGGAGGGGGGGGGGAGGGGGGGGGGCTGGAGTAGGGGGAGGGAGAGGTATGTTTAGGATGGGATGGTGAGGCGGTTAGGGCGGGATGGGGAGTGGGGGAGGGGGAGGGGGGTGCGGGAGATAGAGTGACAAGCAGCATGGAGTAGCTGATCGGTATCCATATCATCCACGACGTTTCATGAACACATGTGACGTGACGCGTGTGCATTCACTGCACAACGTTTCTTTTTTTTGCTCTCCGTCGAATAACGGAAGTCAACAGTCGTGTAGTAAGTGACTGAATCGGTCTTTACTGTGGCCAGAAACAATACAGGAAGGTTTGATAATAAAAGGTAGAGATGAAGGGGTTGAACTTCCTTAGCCTACCATCTGTAGGAGCAGTGAGGTGACAGAGAAGTACCATGACAAAGGTGAAAGAGAAGTGCCACGACAAAGGTGAAAGAGAAGTACCACGACAAAGGTGAAAGAGAAGTACCACGCCAAAGGTGAAAGAGAAGTAACACGCCAAAGGTGAAAGAGAAGTAACACGCCAAAGGTGAAAGAGAAGTAACACGCCAAAGGTGAAAGAGAAGTAACACGCCAAAGGTGAAAGAGAAGTAACACGCCAAAGGTGAAAGAGAAGTAACACGCCAAAGGTGAAAGAGAAGTACACACGCCAAAGGTGAAAGAGAAGTAACACGCCAAAGGTGAAAGAGAAGTAACACGCCAAAGGTGAAAAGAGAAGTAACCACGCCAAAGGTGAAAGAGAAGTAACACGCCAAAGGTGAAAGAGAAGTAACACGCCAAAGGTGAAAGAGAAGTAACACGCCAAAGGTGAAATAAAAGTACCAAAGGTGACAAAGGTGAAAAGAAGTACCACGACAAAGGTGAACGAGAAGTACCACGACAAAGGTGAAAGAGAAGTACCACGACAAAGGTGAAAGAGAAGTACCACGACAAAGGTGAAAGAGAAGTACCACGACAAAGGTAAAAGAGAAGTACCACGACAAAGGTGAACGAGAAGAAGTACCACGACAAAGGTTGAAAAAGTACCACGACAAAGGTGAAAGAGAAGTACCACGACAAAGGTGAAAAAGTACCATGACAAAGGTGAAAGAGAAGTGCCACGACAAAGGTGAAAGAGAAGTACCACGACAAAGGTGAAAGAGAAGTACCACGACAAAGGTGAAAGAGAAGTAACACGCCAAAGGTGAAAGAGAAGTACTACTGACAAAGGTGAAAGAGAAGTACCACGACAAAGGTGAAAGAGAAGTACCACGACAAAGGTGAAAGAGAAGTACCACGACAAAGGTGAAAGAGAAGTACCACGACAAAGGATGGACATTGTTGTGGGAGGCAGGGTCCATCCCTCCCCTTCCGCCGGATTTATCTTCCCTGAACTGAATCAGGTCGTCTTCGGGAGGAGGGGGGGGAGGGGTGGGGGAGGGGGGGGAGGGGGGGGGGGGGGGGGAACGACAGACAGGGTTCTGAAGTCGGACCCTTCCATTACTAGAGATTGGGCGGACATTGTAAGAAAAAAACAAATCATCAACATTGCAGTAAAAAGCCGTGCAAAACCTGCACCAATCGTATTGCTTAACAATAATGTCTGTACGTCCCGTAGGTAGCGATTACTAACGCTTTGTCTCACTCTCGCAGGGCATGCAAAATGATTAATGCGTAGCACCGGAAATGTCACTGTGCACTAAAAGTCCAGAATCGAATGGAGAGCGAGTCAGCAGTCGGCAAAAGAAGGGCCGGAATTAAAAAAGGGCAGTCACCAGCTTTACCAATGTGACAGTAATGGCAAGTACCACCACCCCGCAGACACGACGAAAATACCTATGGGGGCGAGAGGGACCTTTTCCCCTTTCTTCTTTCTTTCTTTCTTTCTTTTTTCTTCTTTTCTTCTTCAGTGAGGACAGAGCACAAGTACTGATCGAATAGAGGAAGAACAATGCGAACAGGACCAGACCGAAAGAGATGCCAACGACTGAAATACTGTCCTTAGGCTTTGAATCACACGAGTAATACGTGCGTCGGAGTCTGGGTCAAAGCTGAGTCTGGATTGTCTGTCTAGGGTGGGGGGGGGGGGGGGGGGGGGGGGGGGGGGGGGGGTGGGGGGGGGGGGGGGGGGGGGGGGTGGGGGGGAATTCGCCGGGTGGGGTGGGTTGGGGTGGGTGTATAGTTTCGATTGGAACCAGTCAGTGTGGGTTAGGTGGAAAGGGAGATGGGGGAAGCGAAGGAGAAGGAGGAAACAGGGGACTTCCGAGGGCGATGGACCGGGGGGGGGGGGGTGGGGGTGGGGGGTGGGGGGGGAGGGAGAGTAACGTTGACGATGTCGTGTCTTTTGATGTCTAGATCTGTTAGAAGTGTTCCAGGGGGGCTTGATGTGGGACTGTCGTGACGATTCATCGCTCCAGTGTCTGGCTGCCTGTCTGCTGTGTCTCTCTGTCTACTGTATATTTCTGCCTTTGCATGACTGGATGTACACTTCTCTTCTTCACTCTCCACGCACGCGCGTGCATGCGCTTGCGTGTGTGTGTGTGTGTGTGTGTGTGTGTGTGTGTGTGTGTGTGTGTGTGTGTGTGTGTCAGTACAACACTATGTTAATCTGACAGTAAATGGTTTTCAGTCAGTCAGTCAGTGTGTGTGTGTGTGTGTGTGTGTGTGTGTGTGTGTGTGTGTGTGTGTGTGCATGTGTATGAGTGTGTGCACGCGCGCTTGTTTGCTTTTGTGTATGCGTGTGTGTTTGTTTGTTTGTGAGAGAGAGAGAGAAAGAGAGAGAGAGGAGAGGGGGGGGGGGGCTGTCTTGTTTTTCACGCTCTCTCTCGATGCCAATACTCCCAAGAAAATCCGCAATATTCAAAAGTAAAGACGATGCTCCAAAACAGCACATGACTCCTGCAGACCAGCCAGGTGACAGAGAGAGAGAGAGAGAGAGAGAGAGAGAGAGAGAGAGAGAGAGAGAGAGAGAGCCAGTCAGATTCTGGAAGTGACTGAAGTGAAGTGAAGTGACAGCCCGCCGCCAGTGGCAGTGAGCAGGGAAGCTGAAGGCACACAGGAGGACTGAAGGCGACAGGCTGACTGGAGAGCACCACGCCCAGGGCTGCCTATGGACGACTGACCCTGTTATAACCCACAACGCCAGGTGACCCCGGCCACACTGAGATGGATGGAACACAGGGTCCCTAAGCTGACCTCTTCACCCCCCACCACCCCCACACCCACCCCTTTCTCTCTCTCTCTCTCTCTCTCTCTCTCTCTCTCTCTCTCTCTCTCTCTCTCCCCTTCTTTCCCCCTTCCTTCCCCCGACTCTCCCCCGACTGAAAACAAGAAAAAGGAGCGCCCTCCCCCACTCTTTCTCATAATCTTTCTGCAAATCTGGATGATCTGTTGCATGTATAGTAGGGGGGCACGCGTGGTCATTCATGTACAGAGAGAGAGAGAGAGAGAGAGAGAGGAGAGAGAGGAGAGAGAGAGAGAAATTTTAAAAAAAAAAAAGTAAAGAGAGACAGACAGACAGACAGACAGACAGTTAGATAATGGGTCAGATCAGTACAGCAGTCTTGAGGTTTGAAATTTATGAATGAGACAGAAAAATCAGAAAACATGCCACATCGGCAGAGCAAGAAGAACAGAACCTGGAAGGAAACGTGCGCAAGTCTATGAGGTCACGATCAGAACTGGAAAAAAAGACTTCGTTTTACACTGGTTTAAAGGATTAAACCGTGCTTCAGTAAAAGAAAGAAGAACAGAAACAATGGTGTTTTGTGCGTGTGCTGCCAGAGATATCATCCATTGCTTTTTGAACGTTGCACTGATGAGGATGAATTCTCCAAAAAAACACTTTGCTTTAACTTCTGGCATCGTTTTCTGTTACATTCGAATTGTAGCTATGAAAAAGCTCAGCGAAAATGCAGTAGTATAACTGTACGAACTGGTATAACTGTACGAAACAGAGAGAGAGAGAGAGAGAGAAGAGAGAGAGAGAGAGTAGAGAAGAGAGAGAGAGAGAGAGAGAGAGAGAGGAGGAGAGAGAGTGAGAGAGAGATTATAAAATATGCATGTTAATGTTTGAGTACATGTGTATTGGTCATGGTGTTGTGTGTGTGTGTGTGTGTGTGTGTGTGTGTGTGTGTGTGTGTGTGTGTGTGTGTGTATCTTTAGAGGGAGAATGAATGATTCTCCGTTTAGACCCTTTCCAATTGTTTTACAAATATTTCTGTTTCTCCTTTTTTTTTTTTTTTTTTGTCTTTTTCCTTGAATATGAGGTCAACTCGAGGTTAATCTGACAGTAAACTGGTTTTAATTAAGTCAGTCAGTGAATAAGAGCGAAAAGGAAGGGGACAGCTGGTGAGAGAGAGAGAGAGAGAGAGAGAGAGAGGAGAGAGAGGATAGAGAGAGAGAGAGAGACAGACAGACAGACAGACAGAGAGAGAGAGGGGGGGGGGGAGTGGGTGGTGGGAGGGAGGAAGGGAGAGAGGGAAAGGTGGGATGGAGGGCAAGGGCGGTAAAGCTGATTAAAAGGAATGGAGCTCTGTTGACCTTGTCCAGCGACCGTGTGCACTTCGGTTTCTGACCCGCATCAGTCGATCGCCGTCTGTGACTGACACATCATCACTCCACGTGAGGCCGGAAGAACTCACAAAAGCCGGGGGAGGGGTAAGGGTGGGGGAGGCGGGGGTGGGGAGTGGGAGGGGGAGGTAAAAAAAAACACCGGGGTGGGAGGGAGGGAGGGTGGAGGCGGATGGGGGAAGCATGAGGATGGGTGTTTGGGGGATGGAGCGTTTTAAGGTTGAAAAAGAGGGGAGGGTGTATATAACACGTCCATATATTACAGTTGGAGTGAGGAGTTGGGAGAGGGAAGGAGGGGAGTAATCGGTCCTACTTCGGAGATAACACCAGAGTCATTCAGAGTTCATGAGTTCACGGAAAGTAGGAGCTAACTCAGGAAGAGATAGGAGTGATTAGCCCTGATATGGACATAATAGCGAGAGTGTGGTGGAATGACGAAGGTGGGGGGGGGGGGGGGGGGGGGAGGGGTGAGGGTAGATGTCTGGAGTGTGTGTGGGTGTTGTGGGGGGGGGGCATAAGAAGAGAGAGGTAGGAGGTGTGCTAGCAGTGTGGGAAGAGAGAAGGAAGGAGAAGGAGAAGGAGGGGGTGGGAAGAGGGTGGATGGAGGAATGAATAAGGACCAATATGGGCAGTTATAGAGACATCCAGCCTCCCATCTTTTCAGATCTTCTGGTGAAATGGGAGGGGGGGTTTTACGATGCGAAAGGACCTATTAAAGGGTGGCTCAGGGAAGGGGAATAGCGAAGAGCGGGGGGGTAAGTGGGCCGAGAAATGGAGACTGATCACTTTTTGAACACAGTAAATGAGGTGAGAATTAGGAGACTAGAGACTGGGACAGGGAGAGCGGAGGGTGAGAAGAAGGAGGAGAGAGAGAGAAAATGGGAGGAAGGGGTTAGGAGTAGATGGGGTTGACCTGTAACACTGAAGAGAGGGAGGGGGGGGGGTGAGGAAGGGATGGCGATCGACAGCTATTGTTTTTTTTTTTTCCTTTCTTTCTGTTCACCTTTTGGACCTAGAAGGTGAGATGGTAAAAAGAGTGAGGAGGAGAAAGCGGGGGGGGGGGGGGGGAGAGGGGGGGGGGGAGGGGGGGGGAGGGGGGGATAGGGAAGAAGGAGACAGGTGTGAGAATAAGAAGAGAGAGAGGGGGGGGGGGGGGGGGAGGGGGAACGATGGAGCGATACCACATAGGTACACACACAGTAACAGGCAAGTAACGAAGAACGATGGAGCAATACCACAAAAGGTACACACACAGTAACAGGCAAGTAGCACAGAACAACGGAGAGGAGGAAAGCTTTGCGGTTGATGGACAATCTAGTATTCTTCTGCTGTCGATTTAATTGGCTGCGTCAGATCTGCAACGCTGTCGCCGCAATGAATCCCACAGTCAAAACGTTTTCTCGTTTTCTCTGTAACGCAACCGTTTTCTCTGTAACGCAACCGTTTTTTTCTGTTTCTCTGCCAACGCACGACGTTTTCTTTCTCTGCAACGCAACCCGTTTTTTCGCTGTTTTCTCTGTAACGCAAACGTGTTTCGCTCTGTTTTTCTCTGTAACGCAAACCGTTTTCTCTGTTTTTCTCTGTAACGCAACCGCTTTCTCTGTTTTCTCTCTGCAAAACCGTTCTCTTTGTAAACGCAACCGTTTTCTCTGTAACGCAAAACCGTTTTCTCTGTACACTGATGCCGCCATTTATTTTTGTCTGCCAGTTCCCACCGAATGTACTGTAGCTCGTGACGTTCTGTGATTGGTACTGATTCAATGTTGCAGTCAATATTATTTTTCCAACGCGCGCGCGCGCGCGCCGCACAGAGTGTTTTGTGTGTGTGTGTGTGTTGTGTGTGTGTCTGTGTCTGTGTGTGTGGCTGTGGTGTGTGTGTTTGCGTGCGTGTGAGTGTGTGTGTGTGTGTGGTGTGTGTGTGTGTGTGGTGTGTTGTGTGTGTTGTGTGTGTGTGTGTGTGGAGCGTATGGCGCAATACTCTGTTTTACATTCCTCTCCAACAGAGAGAGAGCGAGAGAGAGCGAGAGAGGGATGAGGAGAGAGCGAGGGAGAGGAGAGAGAGAGAGAGAGAGAGAGAGAGAGAGAGAGGGAGAGAGAAGCAGCGTGAGCATTGGAAGGACTTAAAACGTTAGGTAGTCTCGTTTCCATGGTAGTGTGCTGATGTGCTATGTCTGTGTGAGGCAGGAGAGCAAACAGATGGTGCTGTTTAATCTACCAGCTTTCTCCCCCCACCCAACCCCACCCCCTTCCAACTCTCATCCCCGTCACTAGACCAATTCTCCTCATCCTTCCCGCACTCTTTTCCCCTGCCCCCCCTCCCCCCAACCCCCCACTCCCTACCTCCTTGCGCCAACCCCCACCCCTTCGGCTCCATTCTCTCTAACCTTCTTTCTCCTACTTGCACGTGTTGCCAAAAGTTATCAGCGCGAAGCTTCGTGCAGCAGAGGGGGTGCGTGTGTGTGTGTGGTGTGTGTGTGGGTGTGTGTGTGTGTGTGAGCGTTCCGTGCGTGCGTGCGTGCGTGCGTGCGTGCGTGCGCGCGAGGTGCGTGCGTGCGTGCGCGCGTGCGCGGCGCGCGCGCGCGCGCTGCGCGGTGTGTGTGGTGTGTGTTGTGTGTGTGTGCAGCGTCTTCCATACAAGAATGGTGTGAAGTTGTAGAGAAGGAACTACATGTTCTTGATAAATTGTCATGCATGATGAACGGATATCTTTTTAAACAACAAAACCAAATAGGGTAACTCTTGCTGCCACAAAAAAACATAAACTCGAAAAGGACTGCTGCTCACCGAAGCAGCATTCCCTTGGAGTTTTTTGGGGTTTATTTTTTTTTGGCTTTTTTTTGTAGGGAGCAAGAGTTACCCTACTGGTTTGTTGTTTATTGTTTACTGTTCGCTGCCATCATTTCATACTTACTTTTGATATCCTTTCTTTTAACTTTTGTTGAAACACAACTAATTTCTTGTGTTCAAAGGATCTATGAATACACCTGATAATGGAACGTATTTTCAGTCTCGAAATTTTATACGTAGATCAAGTTAGTGCTAGCCTCAAGGAATCAAGTATGTATATGAATCGAATGTCTGAAAGTTCCCAGAAGAAATCCTGATGATTCCGTCTGGAATATTGTGACTATGTGAGTTATTATCTCTTTTTATGGGTGTTCCTGTTGTTTATTCGTTGTTTGGTTTAGTGTCCATGACGCCCTTGATGAGGTTTACGACCAAACCAAATGTGCCAAAGTCTTGAGAGAGAGAGAGATGAGAGAGAGAGAGAGAGGGAGAGGAGAGAGAGAAGATGAGGAGGTGGAGAGAGCGAGAGAGAAGAGAGAAGCGTGCTTTTAATGGAGATGTGGGAGCAGGAGAGGAGAGAAGATGGTGTTATAATGCAGTGGCAGATAGAGGAGAGAAGAAGAAGAAGAAGAAGAAGAAGAAGAAGAGAGTGATAGAGAGAGAGAGAAGACAAGACAAGAGAAAAATTCTTTATTTATCGAGGATATAGGATAAGCACTGACGTGCTTTTTACATCCAGTCATCGCCGCTGAGTAGGGACCTACAACATGCAGTGAGATGAATACAAATGTAAGAAAGCAAAGAAGCAAAGCAAGCGGTCATGTAATCATAGAGGAACGTCAAAATGAAAATAAGAAAAGAAATGAAAACACAACACAAAAAAATAAGAATGATAATATAAACAACAAAAACAAAAATAGAACTAACAATGAGAATAACCATAAATGACGAGGAAGGAGAGAGTGGGGGGTATAGATGTGAGGTGGGCTGGGGGAACATATGGTAAATGCACTTCATCGTGCAAATTAGCATGTATGAACAAAGAGCAGAGAGAGGAGAGAGAGAGATACAGCGAGAGAGGGGAGAGAGAAGATAGAGAGAGAGATAGAGAGAGAGAGAGAAGACAAGAGACAGAGACAGAGCCCGAGACAGAGAGATGAATGGGAAAAAATGGTCGTGTCCGCAGTGTGATAGGCGATAAGACTGCTTTTAGGCTTCGTGAAGAGCGCAAACATCTTCTAGAACCATACACATCAGAATCGAAACTCTCTCTCTCTCTCTCTCTTCTCTCTCTCTCTCTCTCTCTGTCTCTTCGTCTCTATCTATCTCTGGTCTCTCCTCTCTCTTCTCTCTCCACCATCTCTCTCTCTCTCTCTATACTCTCACAATCTCAACTCTGTAGCAGGCGTGTCATAGCAGGCTTTGAAAATACACGGTGGTGGTTTCTTTTGTCTGAAGGTGACCCATCTCAGCAGGCGTCCTATGCAGCCTAAAACCTAATCAGTCCCGGATCTCACGTCGTAGGCGTGCCACCAACGCTTTCCAGGTACAGTTTGATCCCGAGTAGTATTGTCCAAATTTACAGCGCTCTCTGGTGGCCCTCTTCACGCCGTACTTGTTTGAATGACCTGGGCACCCGGCCTGTCAGAGAGGTGTGTGTGCTGGCTGGCGCTCTGTAAAGGAAACGGTTGATACACTTGTTTAACAAAGACAGAATCAAAGCTGCGGTGGTGCATTTAAAGGTTGTAGTATTCCGTATAAGGTTCGAGTCCACAGATGTAAATCGCAGGGGCGTAAAACCTTCTCTGTTCCAGAGATGCCGGGGGTGGTCCCTGGGTAGGGTTTGAGGTAGGGTAGGTGGGGGGGGGGGTGGTGGGTGGGTGATTGGAGAGGGTTGGGTTGGGGTGGGATTTGTTTGTGAGGTGGAGGGAAGACAAAGCTGGTGGTGGTGGTGAGGTAATTTCTATCCGTATAAGGGGATTCCCCGTCCAAGATGGAATAGGGCAGTAAAACCTTGGTCTCTTGGAGATTGCGGGGGGTGTGGTCTGGAGTTTAGGGGAGCGAGGGGTATATTAGGGTAAGGTGGGGGGGTGGGGGTGGTGGTGATGGCGAGGGGGAGGGGTTGGGGTGGGGAGTTGTTTGTGAGAGTGGGGGAGGGGTGATGGTGGGGGGGGGGCGGGGGGGGGGGGTGGCGTTGGAATGAGGGGTGGGGCCGGGGCGTTCGTTGGTGGGTGGGGGATTGTCTTTCATGTGAAACTGTCATCACCGTGAGGGAGAAATGTTTCTCTCTCTCTCGCTCGCTCATTCAATCTCAAGTCGTGAGAATCTCCGATCTCCCAAACCTCTCTGCTCTCGGGGAAACGCATCAGACATTAAGGAGCTCTCGTCTCTCGGTCCTCTCTGTTCCGCCTATCCGTCCCCCCCTCTCTCGCTCTCGTCTCTTCATCCTCCGTCCGACTCACCATCTAACCGCCATCTCTCTCGGCTCTCGCACTCTCATACCTCTACTCAGGTGCCGTCTCTCGCTCCTACACACACACTCGCGTCACGCACGCGTACAAACACCACAGCAACGACACACGCACACGGCAACGCAGCACGGCACGCACACAGGAGGGCCCACACACACACACACACACACACACACACACCATAACATAACACACAAAACCTCTGCCCAAAATCATTCGTCTCTTCCTGTCTCCTAGGTCTGTCTCCGGCCTGTAGCTTGTGTCACGCAGACTGATAGACTCACAAAATTCCTATACTGTCTACAGCCCGGCCGACCGCTGGGAACTATGGTGTGCGTGCGGTGCGTCCGAAAGCGTGCGTGCGTGCGTGCGTGCTTGCGCGGTGCGTGCGGTGCGTGCGTGTGTGTGGTGTGTGGTTGGGTGTGTGGGTGTGTATGTGTGTGTGTGTGTGAGTGTGTGTTGTGTGTTGTGATGTGTGGTGTGTGTGTTTGGTGTGAGTGTGTTTGTGTGGGTTGTGTGTGTGTGTGTGGCATGCGTGCGTGCATTGGGTGTGTGTAGTGTGTGGGTGTGTGTTGTATGTGTGTGTGTTGTGCGTTGCGTGCGTGCGTGCGTGCGGTGCGTGTGTTGTGTGTGTGTGGTTTGTGTGTGTGTGTGTGAAGTGTGTGTGGTGTGTAGTGGGTGTGTGTTGTGTGTGTGTGGTGTGTGTGTAGACAGACCAGACAGTAGTAGATAGATAGGATAGATAGATAGATAGATAGATAGATAGATAGATAGATAGTTCAAATCGAGCGCTGTACAGCACACACACACACACCCACACCACACACACACACACACCACACACACACACACAGACACATCATACACACACACACACACACACCACAACACACCACACACAACACACACACACACACATCAAAACGCCTGATACCGGGGGCCTATTTCCCTCAACATCGTTTCTGTAAATGATGTAGTAATAAAGATCCAACCCACTGCAGGCGCATAACGTGGGCATGTTTTCCAGAGAGTGACCTGTGCCGCACTGGTGGTGCAGCAATGGAGTCTCCCCACGTTTTTAAAAGTGTAGTTCACAGCGTTTTCCTCTTTTTCCTTCACACTCGACCTGTGGCTTATAATTATAAGGATTTATGGTCAGGTGTAAAACAAACACCCAACAAATTAGTATCCTTTTCTCTAGTCCCGTCCTCAAAAGCGAAGTCAGTGACAAACCGGGGGGGGAATATGAGCAATGGGTTTCGCAAGTTATAGGGAGGGGATGGCATACTGAGGGAATGCTAGACAGACAGACAGACAGACAGGTAGATCTATACAGCCAGAGACAGACAGACATTACGCATGACATATCGACTGGTGGGTAGTTGCGGTGAACATGACGATACATCTAAAGCCATCTACCGGTGTGATTGCGTGGACTGTGACCAGCAAGGTGCAATAGTGTATTTGAACCCGAGCCTGGGTGTCTATCGCTCTCGTCTTCATGGGTTATTTGGCATCTCCGTGTGGGTGTGTTTCCTGCTCTGGGATCGCTCTCATCGTCTCTCTCCTCCTCCCTCTGCTCTCTCTCTCCTCTCTCTCCTCTGGATCTCACTCTCTCTCTCTCGTCCTCTCTCTTTGCGCTGCTCAGGTCGTCTCCCTCCCGATCCCCAGAATCCCTCGCCTCCCCTCGTCCCCTCTCATCTCACCTCTCGTCTCCTCTCGTCAGGCGGGTCGCGAGTCGCGGCGCGCGGTGTGTGTGGTGTGGTTGTGTGTGGTGTGTGTGATTGGTGTGTGCAGGTTGCGGTGTGCGTGTAGCGTGGGGTGTGTGTGTTTGTGTGTGTGTGTTTGTGTGGGGGTTTGTGTGTGTGTGGGTGTGGCTTTGTGGATGTGTGAATGCTCTTCGTGCTGTTGGTATTTGTGTGGTGTGCGTGTGTGTGTGTGTGTGATGGTGTGTAGTGTGTGTGTGTTTGTATTATGTGTGTGTGTGTGTTGTATGTTCAACTAGACAAGAAAGACCGAGTCGAACAAGACCGATAGGTGCACATACCTACGTGCAAAGACTTTGTTTTTAACTCTACGAATCGACTATGCAAAAATGATCTGACTACAACATGAAGCCTCCAATGTTTCAATGCGCTGATTTCAGTCGTCGTCGTCGTCGTCGGTAACACCATTTGAACTGAGATTTGAACTGTGCGTCACAATCGTCAGAAAGCACGATCCCAGATTCTCTTTTAAGCTGATTTTGCAATTGTTTCACGGGGCTCCCAGACAGCATGTCAGATGGAAGAACATGATCTTACAACAGGATATTACCCATAAACCGACCTGCGGAGTATGGACCTGGTGGGGGAGTC
>JADBJO010007438.1:48149-55649 GCA_016801955.1 Conus betulinus | reverse complement strand
GTGTGTGTGTGTGTGTGTGTGTGAGAGAGAGAGAGGAGAGAGAGAGAGAGAGAGAGAGAGAGAGAGAGAGAGAGAGAGAGGGCTAATACACGTACAACAAACGAGCAATTGATAAAATGTTCCCTAACGAACTCTGTACTGAAACCCCATGTCACCCTCCTGAATTAGCAGCTTTTTTCTTCTGAACATACATAAATTTCGATATACGAATGAACTACAGTGATGACATTTATCCATGAATCCATGCCTTGCAGATTTCTTCGCCAAACGGGTAACAGATGAAACTACATTACTGAAATATAAATATACGATTCA
Organism: Conus betulinus; assembly: GCA_016801955.1. NCBI lineage: Eukaryota > Metazoa > Mollusca > Gastropoda > Neogastropoda > Conidae > Conus > Conus betulinus. The sequence goes on along the minus strand of JADBJO010007438.1, from coordinate 55,334 downwards.
TGCGTCCTTCTGTGTTAAATGACTAACGTATGACGCATTAGTCTCCCCCTTCTAGTTGTTTCAGTTGACTTCTTTGTATCGCGTCACAACTGTTTTCGATATACATCCGCACAATGTTTAACTACACGGGCAACGACAGATATTGATTTTCTTTATTTTTTTTGCGCGCTCTGTGTTCTGATGAGGTTTCTTGGTTAATTCAACTGTTTACCTTTAACAGTGCAACGCAGTGTGCGGTATGTGGGTTGCCAAACTTGTTAAGAGTTTTACCATTCTGAACCGTTTGAGTTTCCATACCTTGTAATGTGCGTGAGTGTTTATCTGAACTGCCCGTCCGTACCTGACTATCCCCCAGGCTTGTATAATTCTCATGATATAATGGCAACATCCATACTGTATTGTATATTCAATTGTAGTGCATTATGCATATTGCCGTGTAACCGGTTACAAGGGTAACTGCATACAGACGCAATGTTACGTCAACATTACGTCAACAGTTTTGTGTGTGTGTGTGTGTGTGTGTGTGTGTGTGTGTGTGTGTGTGTGTGCGTGCGTGCGTGCGTGCGTGTGTGCGTGCGTGCGTGCGTGCGTTTGCGTTGTGTGGTATGAGTGTGTGTGTGTCGTGTGTGTGTGTGTGTGTTGTGTGTGTGTGTGTGTGTGTGTGTGTGATTTGTCAGTTCGTTCCCTTCTTTTGTGCAAAGCATTGTGAATATAAAAACAACAACAACACAAAAAAGTTGACTAGTGTAACGCCATCTGTATCGGGAAGTATAACATGATGTCAATGAAATACAAATCCGTTTCATAACAAAAAAACCGTCATTAAAGGGACAACGTCTTTCTTTATTGGAAGGTAGTTCAATTATAGATTAAGAAATAAACAAACAAACAATTTTCATGTTCCCTAATATGAATTGTATTTAGAAGATAAATACAGAAAAACTGTGTTCTATTACAACAAATGACAACATTAAAAAGACTTCAAAATGGAAGATTAGTCCAGTATGAACTATAGACATTTCTGTTCCGTTAAAAAAAAAAAAGCTTTTTAAAGGAGATGATTCTAATATAGTGTATATACACATATATTCCATTTCAAAAAAACAGTCGTTTAAGGGAGATTGGTTTGATGTATAGTACAGGCAAATCCACTCCATTACAAAAACAAATGGCCGATAAATTTTATATAGAGAACAAACAAGTCTGTTTCGTTACAAATACAGGCTTTTAAAGGAGAGAAGTCATGTATACAATATAGACAAATCTATCCAGTTAGGAAAACAGTCTTTAAAGGGAGGACACGGGAAAAATAAGTCTAGTACAAAATATAGACAAATTTGGTATGTCACAAAAGCAGTTATTAAAAGGGACAGGGAGCTCCTTCACGGGAATTAATCAAGTATAGAGGCTAGACAAATCTGTTTTCTTGCAGAAAAACAGTTATTAAGGAGAGATGAATCAAGTATAGACTATGTCTGTCCGTTATAGACTATGGACAAAAAAAAAAAAAAAGAAAAAAAAAGAAAAAGACAAAAAAAACAAAAGAGAAAAGCAAAGTAGGTAGAGACGAGAGAGAGAGAGAGAGAGATAAGCCTCGTATGGAGAATAGGCAGATCTGCACCGCTGGAAATCTGGTCCAATAAAGAAAAAAACAAAGGTTAAGTATAGAATATAGACAAACCAGGTTCTAAAATACAACAATTTTTTTAAGGAAGAGACTATTGAAGGAGAAATACGTCCTGTATACAGACAGATGTATTCCAGTACAAAAACAGTGTTTAAAAGGAAGGGGGGGGGGGGGGGGGGGGGGGGGGGGGGGGGGGGGGGGGGGGGGGTAAAGGGAGATAAATCCACCATACAATGCAGTGGAATCTGTCCCCTTTAAAAACAAAAAGCGTTTAAAGGGGAGATAAGTCTAGCAGAGAGGGTAGAGAAATCTCTGTTTCACTGGGGGAAAGTCTGTAAAGAAAGGGAGTGTTTAATGGGAGACAAGTCTGTGATATAGATTAGACAAATCTCTTTCGTGACAAAAACAGTATTTAAAGTGAGAGGCAAGTCTAGTATAGAGTGTACAGAAATCTGTTCCATTATCCAAAAAAAAAAAAATAATAATAATAAAATAAAATAAAAAAGCAAAGTAAGTTTTCCAAGAACAGCAAAGTTAATGGGATATACGTCTAGTATCAAGTATTGACTATTCCATTACAAAAAACAGTCTTCAACGGAAGGAAGTCTTCCAAATAAGTCTGATACCAAGACAAAAACTTCTAACTCGTAAACGATCATTATAGATTGGAGTGTTGACGCGAAGGTAAAATCTGACAAAGTCCTAACTGACAGAGCGTCTGCGTTGGGCAGATACGAGCAAACCGAAGGATTCATAACGAAAATAGTCCTTAAAAGGAAAAAAAGTCTCTATTGGAAAGCAAGTACTGTATACAGTAAAAAAAAAAAAAAAAAAAATATATATATATATATATATATATATATATATATATATATATATATATATATATATCCCATAACGAAAACATTTTTTTTTTTCAAATGAGGGAGTGGGTTCGAATCCCATCAGAGTCATGTGGGTTTTTCTGCCCCGACCGGCTCCTACCCAGAGTTGAGTTTGCTGCGGACTCAGTTGGGAAGACTGGGACCACACAGTCGAGTTTCATCCCCACTTAATGGATGCGTTTCTGAGAGTGTTGCTCAAATTTCCTGACCAACACTGCAGGTGCCTGTATCTCTCGGGCCTGGTTGACGCCGGGATATATTATGAAAGGAAGCGTAGAGTACAGCCCTGTCATGTAGTCTCAGACCGAAATGGAAATCCGTAGCATCATCTTCATCATCCTCATTCTCATCGATCAGCATAATAAAAAAAAAAAAAAATGTCTCAAATTCTGTGGCCCTTCATGCCCTGCTCTCATGGTGACCTCAGTTTCGATGTCCTCTCCACGTCTGTGGCCTTGGTTTGGTTCCGTCGGGGTCACCGGTATCGGCGAGTCCATGGGGCTGTCGTTGGACGGACGTGGTGGCGCCCTCCGGAGGGAGAGCTCACTCACGCCGGCTCCGCGACTAAAGCAATTATTGTCGTCAGTAGGGGGCTTAGTAGGTGGTGTCCCTGCGTATGTTAGATCAGAACAGGCGCCACTGAACACCACCGAAGTGACTCGGCAGCAGTGCAGTGTCTCCTCCGGTGGGTTGCCTCTTGACGACTTGACATTGACAAAAAAAGAAACACCGATCATTCTTAACAAAACGCTAAACGGCTGATTTCAGTTTTCTTGTCTCCAAAATGTGTACATTTCATCTTTGAGGTAATACATTAACAACAGTTAACATTCAACAAATAACCTTTATTTTCAATCTAACGTAGGGAAAGAGAGATATCCATATTTTTGGTTTGCACGCACAGATGCAGATGTTCCATGGAACCTGTAAACAATAGCGAGTGACATCATATTTTTTTTCGCATGCATAGAGCGCTGCAGATGCTTCATAATTTAAAAAAAAAATCTATAAAACGTACGAGTCTTCCTTTGGAATAAGTATGTGATAGAAGACATCTTTATTAGGAGGCTGGTCAAGCACAGACAAACATGCCCCAATACGTAAGCTGTCTTTTATTTAATTAGATTTAAAGACAAACAAAAAAAAAAGAGTTGTCATCGCCGCCACAGCCGACGAACAGCTAACTGCTCCCAGAATGCCACAGTCAATCGCCAAGCGCCATGGGAAGGCTATGATTCCGCTTTTATTTGAATATGTCCTTTCTTTTTTATGTTTCATGTTTGAATAGTAAATGGACTAGAATAAACGTGTGATATGCCATTCTTTAACAATAACAACTGATTTAGTGGTTCAAGTGTACCAGCCTTGTAAATCTAGTGCCACACAGTAGCTATACTGTGCGCCTGTTTTTCAACCGCGTACAGTTTGGGGACAGTTAGCGATGAAAGGGAAGTAATTTTGCTTTAGAATAAACACGTAATGGCAGGATGAATCTATAGAATGTTCTGTTACGTAATTAAACGATCTTTCGTATGATGGAAGCAGCATCGAAACGATGGGGGAGGTGGGGTGGGGGGGGAGGGTTAGAGGAGGGCGGGGGGGGAGCGGGGAAAGGGAGGAAGGAGCGGTTGTTATCGAGGGGAAAAATCTCTCTCTCTCTCTCTCTCTCTCTCTCTCTCTCTCCTCCCTCTCTCTCTCTCTCCTCTCCTCTCTCTCTCTCTGTCCCGCTCTCTCTCTCCTCTCTCTCTCTCTGTCTCTCTCTCTCTCTCTCTCTCTCTGTCTCTCTCTCTCTGTCTCTCCTCATCTCTCCTCTCTCTCTCCTCTCTCTCTGCTCTCTCTCTCTCTCTCTCTCTCTCTCTCTCTCCGCTAACATACATACAGTATTGTAGATTTTTCTGTAATAAAGGAGTGTAGACTCTGTCGCTCCCATCAGACAAAGGCATTGCTATGTCTGGAAGCAGATGTTTAGCAGTCTCTCTGACGTCCACACAAATAGGTCGAAATCTAAGACACAAAGGGACAAAGAACCTTCTTCCGAAACAGGAATCCCTCATCATCTTCTTGTCACCCCCCCCCCCCCCCCCCCCCCCCCACCCCCCCACCCCACCCCCCCCACCTCGACCTCTCTCTCTCCCCTATTCCCACCCTTCGATTGCGACATCCTCCTCCTCCCCAACCCTCCTCTCCTACCCTCCCTCCTTCTCTCCCCCCCATTCTCTCCCCCTTTCCCTCCCGTCCCTCCCCCCCCCCCCCCCCCCCCCCGTCTGATTAGATGTCTGTTCATTTGACACGTAGACCCAGCAGCAACAGCTGTAGATCATTGTGTGTGCGAACACGTACTGGCTTTAGTTCACAGAACATTACCCTTGTCTGTTTGTCTTGAGCGTGGGACACAGATGAGCGATGGTTTGTGCTGAATAATGGTGATAGTAATAATAATGATAATACTGACGATAAACACGATGGTGTTTATGATAATTATAGTAATAACGATTTATTATTAGTATCATTGTTGTTGTTATAATAATATTATTATTATTATTATTATTTTTATTATTATTATAGGAGATTACAAAAAAAAATGCTGTGGAAAAGTATGAATAATCTTCAAACGAAAAAGCTTTGACGGTCGTCTTTGTACAAAATACACAAATAAAATAAAAATGGGTCTGTTACAAGTTTAAAGAAAAATGAGCACAAGACATTCTGTCTAATAAATAGCTATCACCAACACACACCATGTTCAGGCATCTGTATCTCTTTCCTCACCTGCCCAAACCAGTGCTCACAAAACAACAAAAAATGTCAAAACAGATCGTTAGAATTAAAAGTTCTTAACACTGTAAAACTTGACCAAACATATGTGTTTTATTAATGTTCTTTTGACGGGTTTGGATGTGAAAGAGAGTTCCAAATCTCTGGCACGCAGAATGACAAGGATCAGTGACCTAAAGACTAGAACAAAAGGCGCATCTTCATCTCTGTTTGATATTTGGCTGTTCGCTACGCATCTTCATTTCTGTGCAATATTTGGCTGTTTACTACGTATCTTCATCTCTGTGTGATATTTGGCTGTTTGTTACGTTATCTTCATCTCTGTGGGATGTTTGGCTGTTTTACTACGTGTCTTCATCTCTGTGGGATGTTTGGCTGTTTACTACGTATTTTCATCGCTGTGTGATATTTGGCTGTTTACTACGTGTCTTCATCTCTGTGGGATGTTTGGCTGTTTACTACGTATCTCCATCTCTGTGTGATATTTGGCTGTTTGCTACGCATCTTCATCTCTGTGTGATATTTGGTTGTTTACTACGTATCTTCATCTCTGTGGGATGTTTGGCTGTTTACTACGTGTCTTCATCTCTGTGTAATATTTGGCTGTTTGCTAACATCTTCATCTCTGTGTGATATTTGGCTGTTTGGCACGCTACATCGCTACATCGCTACCCGTTTAGCTTTGTTCTTTCTTTTCTGCTTGCGTCGTGTTACATAATGTTACATCCGAATGGATCTCTCCATACAGACTTTTTTTTTTTGCAAGGGACAACAACCACGTCGCCGTGAGCGTTTTATACCAGTACTAAAGATAAAGAGCATGCGAGCGCGCTCAAGACCTGGGGTTAACATCTCATCCCGAGTGGTCTCCCTGCTGTCTTTTGGACGGTTGTCAAGGTCGGTGGCAGGCATAATAGGTCTTGAGGGGTCTCTCCCTCCCCCCCCCCCCCCCCCCTCTCCCCCACCCCCCTGTCTTTCTCTCCCCCGTCCACCCAATTCCATCTCGTAGAGTGACATGTGCGAGCGAGGATAAGGCCGAAAACGTTTATAGCTATTACAGTTTGTGTCGTGAAGAAGGTAAATTTCTCCATTGTTATTTTCACACGTGAAATTGTCGCTTGTCTGGATAAAAGGCACTGATTATTATGAGTTAAAACATTAATTTTCTTTTTTTTATTTCTTTTCGACGATGCTACAGCATTGCTCAGTGAGCGAAAGAAGAAGAAAGAAAGAAAGAAAGAAAGAAAGAAAGAAAGAAGAAGAAGAAGAAGACATCGATGGTCTAATACCGCAATCTTGAACAGAAAGTGATCTTTACAGAAATGCTTCATAACGAAGATTCCGTAAAGCGAGATGGTTTTATCTAGGAGGTAAGTGTAATCCAGACATGACGAACATGTTCCGTAACGAAAACAACTTTAAAGAACGGGCGAGATGATGATGATGGTAGGAGGTAGTGGCGGGATGGGGTAGAGGGGGGGGGGGGGGGGGGGGGGAAAGGAGCAGAGGATGGGGACTTTATTGGGAGTGAAATACACTACAGATAAAATTCTGAAAAAAAAAAAAAAAATCCCAGAATAGAAAGCACCTTCAAAGGGTTGGAACATTAGTGTCATGGCCGTCACATCCGGTAGTCAGCCCTGTGTGTAATAGTTCGATATTCGAATGCGCACGCACCCAAATCATAGCGACTGTTTTCATGAGTCATAATTACTATTTTCTTATTGTTAAATTTAAATTCACGACGTCATATTGGGGCCAAAAAGGCAACAAAAATAGTAATGATACGGCAAAATGAATCATTAAGCGTCAAAATCGTCATGATTTACTGCTTTTAGTAGTTCCAGCTTATTTTCACAAAGGACGCAGTAATAGGAGGAAGCCCAGCCTTCCTTATCC
>JADBJO010007438.1:0-37782 GCA_016801955.1 Conus betulinus | reverse complement strand
CAATAAACAGTCAATAAATGAAAAGTCAATAAATAAAAGATGCAAATATTGCTGCTTCCAGAAATTCTGTAGAATATTAAACACAGTCTTGATATTGGTTGTTGATCTTCAGCTGTCTGCACAGCACTTTGCAGAACACCTCCATGAATATCCTTTTCTTTTTTCTTCATTGTACGTCAATGCCTCAGTTGTGTTGCGTAGACGATGACGGTTAATAAAAAGTCAACAAATAAAGATACAAATATTTCTGTCCATGGAACATAGATCAAAGTCTTGACACTGGTTATTGATCACCGACTGTTGACACAGCACTTCACAGAACACCCTGATGAATAGCCTTTCTCTTTTGCACCGTAGAAATGAAGATGTTGAATCTGGGACTTAATGCAGATAGATAATGGAGAAGGGAAATAAAATGATAACGCCTACAACAAAACAAAAGAATATGACCAGTCTTGTATATTATCTTCAGCATGTCGAACATTACGCAGTGTCAGTTTTTGTACTTTAAATTTAGTCCGACTCTGTTTACAACAGCACTATCTTACATAAATTTCATTAATATGTAATTGCTTATATTTTCATTAGCACACACAATCAGCACAGGAACAGAACAAACAATACACCGAACACTAACATCGATCTGGACCTGATTCGTTCTTCCAATCTGCTAATAAAAGATATTGTCGGTAATCAACAGAACTTGTAAATATAAGAGATTAGTAAAAAAAAAAAAATGAATGAGTTGACTAGGTATCGAGTCGAGCAGAAGGAAATCTGCCTACCCCGCAGCGTCCGATTGTGGCTGCCCAACTGCTCCGCTGTTTTCAACAGAAATGAATCCCTTAGATCTGACACTTGTGTACTCCTACTCTCTTAGCGACGGATACTTAAGTACAAAATTAATCTAGCACTTGGGATTTATTCTTAGTTCTTAAGATATATTTTCAGCATTATAAACTTAATATGAAGAAATTATTATTTCATTCATCTGAAACGTCAGTCAGTGAACAACAGCTAAATTATTTTGTGGTAGAGGACTATTTCTTTGGATACAGAATAATGTTTGGGGTACTGGCTGTTTGATGTAATGACGTCAAGCTTAACATTTAAAGAAAAGTGATAGCAGTGACCAAAAGTTTGTGACAGTCTGTGATGAAGCAACAGCTGAATATCATCCTTTTGAATGCAGGGACACAGCCAGGCATGGTGGCGAGCATAGCCCTTCATGAAGTCCACAACACGCTCCTTGTCAGCAAGGGAGAGAGCTCTTGTGGTGTTTTTTTCTCCCACCAGTCATCAGTATTCTAGGGACCTGTCCGTTATAAGCAACATTACCTTACTTTACCTAGGGACCAGTCCAAACTCTGTATAATATTTTCATGGTGTGTCCAGTTTCTGGTCACCAGTGCTGTAAAGACATCAGCAAGAATAGATTACAACCAAGTGGATGATAAAAATCCTAATATGTTTGGATACAGTCACACTGAAAAGCACCCTTTATTTCAGTTTGAGTGCACTCTCACACACACACACACACACACACACACACACAGTACACATGTTCATTAACTCACACACACACACACACACACACACACACACACACACACACACACACACACAAGTGATCTTTGAGTTTTTGAGAGAGATTAACATTTTTCATCTATTTTAAGATTTTAGGGAAGAAAGATTTTTAACAAAGTTTCTGGTGCATTTCTAGAAGATGTAATTTAAAGAGATGTGTGAAAGTAGGTTTGTTTTTTTTTCAGATGACTTGTGAGTTGAATTTTTAACGTGGTGACAGTCCGGATGTGCCCTTTGCGGTGGGCTGGGCTATAAGCAACATGACCTTACCTTACACACACACACACACACACACACACACACACTATTCATCTCCTTGGCCTCTACTTTACCCCATACATATGCATGCAAGCTCATTAATTTATAAATACAGCTGACCTCTCATGTCTTGAACTGACTGTGGCGTTTTAAAGTGTTTGTCGTGCTGATCTGCGGGCTGCTAGATGTTTAAAGCATTGGCGTAGATAGACGAGATGAACTCTGTCCAACACAATCCCGTGCTCATTGTTTTTAGCACAGGTCAGAAAACTAGTTAACACTTTTAAAAAAACATTTAATGCACACACGGAATTAGTAGACAAATATAGACATATATAGACATATATACATGCACACGCAAGGAGGAGGATGACAACAAAAGATGTAGGATAACAAGAATAGATACGTGAATGGACAGATATGGACACCAAGAGATTATTGTCACAGTATATATATATATATATATATATATATATATATATATATATGTGTAGGTATATATACATAGAGAGAGAGAGGGAGAATGTTTATAATGCCTCTGGTCCCCCAGTCCATTCCCAGCCACACAAAGATGAAACACGATTGTGTATAATAAAAGGTCAATAAAAATCTTTGTTTTTCATCTTTTTTTTTCAATGTATTTTAAAGAATTGTGTGAATGAATGACTTGTGAGTAGATTTTAACATGGTGACAGCCCTGATGTGGCCTTTGCGGTTGGCTGGGCTATAAGCAACATTATCTTATCTTTTCGTCTCTTGCCTCTTCATTTGTCGTGCCAATTTTTCGCTCTTAAGAGCTTCTTCAAGGCAGCTGGCTGCCAGCCGTTCATATAATCTGTCCGTCATGGAGGGGTCAGTTCCCACTGTCGACACGGCGTTCCACCACTTGTCTGGCTGTTGAAGCAGGTCAGAACATAGACACAGCCTGACAGCCTGTGTTACGTTCTGACTGCGGGTGCTGCCACACAAGTGAAACAGTTTTATTTCTCAGTGCGTCACGGTGACAAACTTAACGACTGGCCAGTCCTCATCTTAACAGCGCTATTCTGCCATTTTAAAAATGACAAAAGATAGCGAACAAGAAAATCAGAACAATGTTGACAGGCAGTGCACACAGAGGAACAGTGGTTGAAGACATTAACATTTTTCATCTGATCTGAGACTTCACGGAAGAAAGATTTTTAACGAAGTTTCTGGTATGCTTTTAGAAGATGTATTTTAAAGAGATGTGTGAAAGTGTTTTTTTACTTTCTTTTTTTTTTTTTTTTTGTTGGACGTCTTGTGAGTTGATTTTATCGTGGCGACAGCCCTGATATGGCCCTTAGCGGTCAGCTGGGCTATAAGCAACATTACCTTACCTCGCAGTGACAGCCCTGATGTGGCCCTTTGCGGTCAGCTGGGCTGTAAGCAACATCTTACCTTTATCATGCCAGATTTTCACTCTTAAGAGCTTCTTCAAGGTAGCTGGCTGCCAGCCGTTCATAAATTCTGTCCGTCATGGAGGGGTCAGTTCCCACTGTCCACATGAACACAGCCAGACAGACTGTGTTACGTTCTGACTCTGGGTGTAGCCACACAAGGCCCCTTAGGCTTTGCTGGCGGGGGCATCAATACTTGAAGATAGGCTAGTTTTTTCAAATGCTTCTAGGCCTGAAAAGTCGAAGATGCTGTCTGGCCTAAGCGCAACGTGGTAAGGAGTTGATGTCCCTGGTAGGGCTTCCCATGTCAGACAGGCTAAGGGTGAGGATCCTGACTAATAGTAACCCGCCTTTCTCCTTTTCTTGTTTTCTGCCTTTCTTATTTGGCTCTTTTCTATCTTCGTCTCCCCGTCAAGTCTTCTTTCCCACACTCCTTTTCTCTGTGGTCTTCTTAAGATCCGCTGCGTTTGCCGTGCGGTGCGACCTGTGACGACGGGGGGGGATGAGATCCTGGTGATTGAGAGGGCCAGCGCCCTCAACACATTACTTTGGCTCGGACCTCTCCTAGACAGGAGGCACACATGGGCCTCTGTGTGTCAACCGGCTTCCCCTGCATGGGGTTAGGTCAAAACGGGCAGCCCCCCAGCTGGCCAAGATAACCCCTGCAGTGCTCAGTTCTCTGTTCCCGGGAGCTGGGCATATCGGGGGGGATAGGGTAAGTTGGTGCTGCTTTGTTGTATATCCCTCCTGAAACCTGGAAGGGGTCCAAGACGAGTTTCTTGGCCCTGGCCCCTAAGTTGGACTCGATGGTGGGTGGGTAGGGGAGGGACGAATTCCTAAATCATATACCATGGCTTCAATATCTAAACTCCCTTCAAAAAGGAGAAAGAGAGACAAAGTGAGATCTGATGGTGATCATGATTCTGACTCGGACTCAGAAATCCGAACAGAATCTGGATCTTGGCCTTCGTGGTTGGTGGTGGAGGGCGCTGATGAAGACAAACCTTTGTCTGCACTCTCAGCCCCTTTGCAATCCAGAAAGGTTTTAGTTGTCTCTGTCAGGGAACCTAAAATCAATCAAACGTCTGAGAAATGGGTCATTTCTGGTGGAATGTGGTACAAAATGTCAGTCAGATCGGCTCCTGAAATCTACAACTCTTGTTGACCGAAAAATCAAAGTGTCGCCTCACAAGAACCTAAATTCTTCAAAGGGAGTCATTCGCTGCCCAGACTTGAAAGGAGTATCGGAGGATGAGATAAGGTTCGAACTGAAATCCCAGGGAGTCATGGATGTGCGAAGAGTCACAATTCGCAAGGGTTCTGAAAGAGTGCCAACAAATACCCTCTTTCTGACCTTCTGCACCCCTTCGCTGCCACAGTCTATCAAGGTGGGCTATTTGAACGTCAAGGTTAGCCTGTATGTTCCATCCCCGATGCGTTGTTTCCGGTGCCAGAAGTTTGGCCCATGTGTGCGGGATCGATGCTCTGGGGAGGAGATTTGTGGCGTCTGCTGCCAACCGAGCCACGAGATGCCGTGCGTTCATCGGCGCGTTGTGCAAACTGCGGAGGCGGCCACCCATCCTCCTCTCGAGAGTGTCCGGTTTGGCGCCAGGAAAGTAGTATCCAAAGGGTGAAGACGGAAAGAAAGATTCCATTCCACGAGGCAAAAAGGTTGGTTCTGGGCAGTTCGCAGCATCCGAACAAGTCCTATTCTCAGGTTGTGAAACAAGTTTCTACAGTATCTGTCTCCTGTCAGACAGACACCTTTAGTTTTTCCAAGACTCTGCAATCGAAACCATCTGCCCCCAGCGGAGGCAAGAAATCCGCTACCCCTGTGATAAACTCCCATGGTGGTGGCGTAAAACCTGCCTCCCATTCTGCCCAGCAGACACAGGTTGGGAGACTCTCTGCTTCGACAGCTCCCCTTCCCCCCAAAAAAACCCCCTGTTCCTCCCAAGGGCACTCGCGGCCCCCAAGCGGTGCCTCATCAAGGCACGATCCCAGGGAAGCCCTCTGGTGTAGAGGTCATTGAGGTGGATTGCCCATCATCTGCCTCCGGAGCTTCCAAGAAAAAAAAAAGTCCAGAGAAAAGACATTCAAGTTTGGAAACACGCAATCCATATTCTCCTTTGCAGTCGGATGATGATGAGACAGTAATGGACTGAGAAGTCTGTTGCCATCTCTCCATCCTCATGGATTCAATATCTCACTGGAACATTCGAGGTTTGAACTCTAATTTTGAAGAGCTGCAGCTCCTCTGTCAACATATAAAACCTGCTGTCTTAGCTCTTCAAGAGACTCTGATACGCTCTGACAAATCTTTCTCTTTATCAGGTTTCAATGTTCTTTCTAAACCAGCACAGCACAGCCTTCTGCAGTTGGAGTGACGGGTGGTGTGTCGTTGCTTATCCACAAATCTCTTCTGTTTAGCCCTGTCTACCTCAGTTCTCCCCTCCAAGCTTTAGCTGCCAGAGTCTCTCTGCATAAAACGGTCACTATTTGTTGTCTATATCTGCCTCCTTCTGTATCCATCAGTCGACAAGAACTGGTCAGCCTGATTGAGGAGCTTCCACGACCTTTTTTGCTGTTGGGCGATTTCAATGGGCACAATCAATCCTTTGGGGTAGCGTTGATACTTCGTCTAGAGGGTCTTCTGGGAAAACGTCTTCTCAGAGCTTGACCTGTGTTGTCTTAATGATGGATCTCCAACCTTCCTCCACTCTGCTACAGGTGCTCTCTCATGTTTGGATCTGTCAGTGTGCGACCCCTCGCTGGTCCTGGACTACGAGTGGTCGGCACTTGACGATCTGCATGGGAGTGACCATTTTCCATTGTTCTAAAATCCAAAATAACTGAAAGCCGCACTGTTCCAGAACATCTAAATTTCAACAAGGCGAACTGGGATCTTTTTGCAGGAACTGTCCGTGGGGAACTCACAGAGGAAGTTCTACAAAGTCCGGATCCGCAGAAACGGTTTCCAATATCCTCATAAAATGCGCCAAGGCCTCCATTCCAATTTCCTCAAACAAACCCCAAATGCCAAAGACACCCTGGTTTAATTTTGACTGCCAACAAATCTCAAAAGTACGTAAACGGGCTCAGCGTCTGGTATACCAACGACCCTCTGGTCCTAACGCCCGAGCCCATCAGAAACTCCGTGCTAAATCGAGACATACTTTCAAAATCAGTAAACGTCGGTCTTGGAGAAACTTCTGCTCCGCACTGACATCTAAAACTTCAAAGAAAAAAGTTTGGAACATCATCAGAAAAATCAAAGGGAAGAACACCAACCCCTCCATTCATCACCTGAAACTTGCCGATGCTTTGATCACTGACAAACAAGCTGTTGCCAATCTGTTGGCCTCCACCATCCAGCAGAACTCTTCATCTTTAAATAAATCTGCAGCCTTTTTAAGAAACAAGCAAATTAGAGAGAAATCTTCATACAATTTCACATCAGACAACTCTGAAGCTTACAATCTGCCTTTCTCGATTAGCGAACTAAAATCAGCTTTGCAAACCTGCAATGACTCTGCCCCTGGTCTGGATGACATTCATTATCAGGTTTTGAAACACCTTCCAGAAAGCTGTCTCCAGACCCTTCTCAAAGTCTATAACCATATCTGGACCACAGGGTGCTTCCCGCCCTCCTGGCGGAAAGCCCTGATCATTCCAATCCCCAAACCTGGAAAGGACCCTACCAACCCATCAAACTATCGCCCAATAGCTCTGACCAGCTGCCTGTGTAAGCTGATGGAAAAAGATGGTCAACTCCCGTCTGATGTGGAAGCTGGAAACCGACGGCCTTTTGGCCAGTGAACAGTGCGGGTTCCGCAAGTACCACTCGACAGTTGACCATTTAATCCGTCTAGAAACCACCATTCGCAACGCCTTTGTCAACAAGCAGCATGTGGTCGCTATCTTTTTCGACCTAGAAAAAGCATATGACACCACGTGGAAATCAGGGATCCTCATGGATTTGCATAAACTTGGTTTTCGTGGCTATCTGCCTATGTTTATCGAAAACTTTCTGGCTGATCGACAGTTCCAGGTGCGTGTTGGCACCACACTCTCGGACATCCATGGGCAGGAGTTGGGTGTGCCTCAGGGGGGAGCATCCTTTCTCCTGCCCTTTTCAGCATTAAGATCAATGACATTGTGAAATCGGTAAGCCAGGGCTCTGAGTCTTCTTTGTTCGTTGACGACTTCGCGCTGTACGCAGTTGGAGCTTCTTACGCCAGCGTACAGCGGCGACTCCAACTTTGTGTCAACAGGATTCAACAGTGGGCCGAGGACAAACGGGTTTACCTTTTCACGTACAAAAAACCCAGTCAATCCATTTTCACAATTTTCGTCAATTTTTTGCTGATCCTGAAATTCTTCTGGATAAGACCACCATTCCAGCTGTTAAGGAAGCGAAATTTCTGGGGGTTATTTTTGATCAAAAACTGAACTTTCTCAGCCATATTAAAAACCTCAAAACTTCTTGCCAGAAAGCTCTGAATATTCTGCGGGGTCGTAGCACACACTGACTGGGGCTGATAAGAAAACTTTGCTGCACTCTACAGAGCCCTGGTCCGTTCCAAACTGGACTATGGTTGTGCTGTGTATGGCTCTGCAAGACCGTCTCTTACCTCAAACTCTTAGACCCTATCCACCATCAAGGGCTTCGTCTATGTCTTGGAGCATTCCGCACCACCCCTGTGTACAGCCTGTACGCAGAGGCAGGTGAACCCTCACTGTCCAACCGCAGGTTGAAACTATCTTTGAACTACTATATCAGACTGTTCTCTGAACCAGAAAACCCTGCCTATGACTGTGTGTCTTTGACCCTCAGTTCCAAAACAAATTCGAAAACAACCCTACCTGTATTCCGTCGTTTGGCCTTCGTATGCAGCCTCACGCACGGAATGCAGGTCTAGACCTAGGAGTTGTGTCTGATTTTTCCAAGTTTCCAGATGAGCCTCCGTGGACCTTTTTCACACCAGACATTCGTTTTGATCTTGCAGCTTTTCGCAAAGAGTCCACCAGCTCTCTGGCATACAAGGCGTTGTATGCTGAGCTGAGTTCAAAACTCCCATCCTATCAGAAAATTTTCACTGACGGTTCCAAGTCTGAAGATGGAGTGGCCTGTGCAGCCTACTGCCCTGGTGCTCCTTCTCAAATACTGTTAGAACATATTCTTCAGACGCTTCTGCCTACTCTGCTGAACTTACAGCTCTGGTTCTGGCACTAAGAATAATCTCCCAGTCTCCAAAGAGGGACTTTTTCTGTTTTGTCGGACTCGCTGTCGGCTTTGGAGGCTATATCTGGCCGCAACCTTCAGCACCCCGAACTTTTACACTTTTTTGACCTTTTTACCAAGTTGACAGCGGAGGGTTACAACATTCTTCTGGCTTGGGTTCCCGGTCATGTTGGCATCGGAGGGAACGAAATGGTGGATCGTTTGGCCAAGAATGCCACAAGAGAGAAACTGTCAAAAACACACCTATCCCCTGCTCGGATCTGAAACCCAAAATTAACGATTATGTAAAAGACCTCTGGCAGGAGGATTGGAATACACAGACGGATAAAAAACTCTTTCAGATCCGTCCAAACCTAAAGGAGTTCCTCCCGTCTTCGTCTGGTGGTCGTAAAGTAAAGAAACAGTTCTGTGCCGGCTGCACACCGGCCATCGTATTTTACCCATTCCTACCTTTTAAAGAGTGAAGAAGCTCCTTGGTGCATTCCGTGTCATGTGCCCCTCACAATGAAACATATTCTTTTAGAGTGTTGGGATTTGCACGATGTGAGACACAAACATTTTACAGCAGAGTCCATGAAAACCTTGTTCAGAGATGTTCCGCCTGACGCGATCTTTGAGTTCTTGAAAGAGGTTAACATTTTTCATCGGATCTGAGATTTTACAGTGGAAAGATTTTTAACAAAGTTTTTGGATGAGATTTTAGATGATGTCTTTTAAAGAATTGTGTGGATGAATGACTTGTGAGTTGATTTTAAAAACATGCTCAGATCTGAAACCAAAAATTAATGATTATGTCAGAGACCTCTGGCAGGGGGATTGGAATACACAGACGGATAACAAACTCTTTCAGATCTGTCCAAACTTAAAGGAGTTCCTCTCATCTTCGTCTGGTGGTCGTAAAGAAGAAACAGTTCTGTGCCGGCTGCACACCGGCCATTCGTATTTTACCCATTCCTACCTTTTAAAGAGTGAAGAAGCTCCATGGTGCATTCCATGTCATGTGCCACTCACAATGAAACATATTCTTTTAGTGTTGGGGACTTGCACGATGCGAGACACAAACATTTTTTACAGCAGATTCCATGAAAACCTTGTTCAGAGATGTTCCGCCTGACGCGATCTTTGAGTTCTTGAAAGAGATTAACATTTTTCATCGGATCTGAGGTTTTACAGTGGAAAGTTTTCTTTTTTAACAAACTTTTGGATGGGTTTTTAGAAGACGTATTTTAAAGAATTGTGTGAATGAAAGACTTGTGAGTTGATTTAACGTGGTGACAGCCCTGATATAGCCCTTTGTGGTCGGCTGGGCTATAAGCAACATTATCTTATCTCTCTCTCTCTCTCTCTCTCTCTCTCTCTCTCTCTCTCTCTCTCTCTCTCTCTCTCTCTCTCTCTCTCACACACACACACACACACACACACACACACACACACTCACACAAATGCTTGTGACAGTGTGACAAAGGTAATTTTTAATGCTTATAAACAGTTTTTATTATTGTGACAATATAGAAGTGCAATCTAATACTCCAGAGTAGATTTTTTCAAGCATGTAACAATTACTTGTGATTGATTGTTATCAAAAAGAAAGCTGTACATACTTAAGCAGGTAGAGAAAGGCATCGTTGCAGACTGGGCTATGCTTAAGCAGGTAGAGAAAGGCATCGTTGCAGACTGGGCAGGTGAGCACGTAACTGGAGCAGACTCGCTGTGCGTCATTCTGCTCTTTCCGCCTGCTGCAGGCAGTTTTGGGGACAGTCCACATACGTGCACTGAGAATGCCCAGAATCAACCAGTCTTTCTCATCTGAAAATAAAGCCATCAATCTGTCATTGAATAGTTAGGACACTTGTAAAAGTACTCAGATAAGTTGCCATATTTGTATTGTGAAAATGAAATGTTGAGAGTATGAAAGTTTCAAGTTTCATTGTGAGCTAATGAAAATGGTTACACCATGCCTTCACAGAAATAAAAAGGGTAAAACTGAAGTATTGGATTCATTGTATATTGTTTGCAGTTGTTTCTCCTACAATTGGAACGGCAACAAGAAATTATTATTCTGTATCGTTGCAAATAAAATACTTGTTATTACAGGGGTAAATGATAGGTAAAACCACTGAAACAACAACTTGTGCATACACGCAACACATATATGTACAGTAATCACGCACACAACACATATATGTACAGTAATCATACACTCAACACACATGTACAGTAATCATACACACAAACACATATATGTACAGTAATCATACACACAACACATATGTCCAGTAAACATACACAGAACACATGTACAGTGATCATACACAAGTGTACATGGGGTTAGAAAAGAAAAAGTTCAGAGAAAGAATGAATGATGAATAAATGAATGAAAAGGTTCATTGAAGGATGATAGATAACCTGATGTGCTTTTTTTTTTTTTTTTTTTAATGATATATTCAAGACAAAAAAGCAGAAGAGCACACAAAACAAAGTGTGAAGTAACGCACTTTAATGCACGACACAAAACAAGACAAGAAATTTTCGGCAATAAGCCTTCCTCAGCGACAAAACAATGAAAACAGTACAGACATATTCAAGATATATTCAAGCCCTTGTCCCACAGCAAGCACACACACACACACACACACACACACACACACACACTGATTTGCTTCTTCTTTGGACATTGGTTGTAATATGTGTTCCTTGTTATCTGAATACGTCATAGTTTCTTTTTCTTGTAAGGTTAAATATGCAGTGCCTTTTCTACTTATTTTTCAGTCCTCTGGTGGTTATGGTTATATCCCGTATTTGATCCATTTTGTTTATGGGGGTGTTGAAATCGTGGTCATTCTCGTTGCCCCATGTGCTTAACCAGGGTGTCAAGGGTGTAATCGCTGTGAGACGGGGGGTGTTAGGGTGGCACGCCTTTCCTTCTGTGTACACCATCACTTGGACTTGTGCCATTCGTTTTCCTGTGTGAGTATTTGTCGCCTTCAGTTTGTGGGGCCTTCCTTCCTTTTCTGTCTGGTGGAGTTCGTGTGCTATGCAATGGCGAGCGCCTCTGCTTGGGTTAGTGGGAGCGACTTGGTCAGAAAGACAGCTTGGCCTGATGTAGCAGTGGCATGGTGCTGTGCTCTTCACTGTCACTCTCAGCATGCGTGTTGGGAGCAGACGACTCACATGTGTGTTCAGTTGCTGGAGGAGTCATCTGACAAATGGGGTCACCAGCCTTGTGTAACATTGTTTGCATTTTATATCGTCCGTGCACGAGGATGCATGGTGTCTATTAGCAAGGCACCTCGCGCACACCGGCACCTGTTCTCTATGGAACTGTGCGGCAGTAAAGGTGCCAAGTTTTTTGTGTTTGGGGAGTGGGGTGGCTGACACGTTGATGTACACAAATCGCCAGCCTGTCCTCCAAAGGGTCAGTTTCCCGTTGGCGTCCCTGTCCCTTTTGTCAATCAGTTGCGAACGGCATTTGATGTTTAGTTTTTTTCCTTTCCAACTCTACCACATTATCATTATTAGACACAGATAGGGTTTATCAATTTGGCTCTGGCTTCATTGGTGATGGGATACAACCTCCACAAACACCTGTCAATGTCATTGACACACATAACCCTATCAAAGACTTGTGCCCCCTTGTGTGCCATGTGCCATCAGAACTGACAGAAATGAGTGAAATATAAGAGTCCTGCAAATCGTTTCAAGTCTTTGAGCAGCAAGGTCCAGTACCTGTTCTTTTACTGGTGGTGTCATTGCATACAGTTTGTCACAGTGGGTGCAGAGCGTTTTGGAATTCAGTCTGGAAGATCTAAGCATTCACAGAATTTGTTCAGTTTTTGAACCAAATCCACACAACTGTTTTTCTGTTTGCTTCAAAACAGATGTCCCCTGGAATGGTTGATGAAATGTAACCTGTACTAATGACAATGTTACTGTTTGTGCATTCAAGTTTCAAACAAAAAGCCATCCTTTAGATCGCCGATCATCAGCACCTAGCCAGAGAGGGGAGCTGAAGCACACTGAACAGGCACATGCCGCAAGTAAATGGGCAATTTCACTGAGATTTCAGAGTGTGGATGGCAGTTTTAACATTTCGACATGTTCTTTCCCATCATCACTTTGCTTTGGTTCGTTGGACAGTGCACACTCACTGCTTATCTCTTGCTTGAAATCATGATCAGATTTTTGATACGAGGCCTTGAATATTTTGGTACTTGCACCCAAAGATGGATTTTCGAAAGAAAGATCAGTGTTTGAAGTGGAAGTTGATGGAACAGCATCATCAATTGTCCTGACTCCTCGAGTGTTTTCATGGCTCCTTGTTCTGCACATTGCTTCCAGTCATGTCATGTTCCATGTCAGATTTCTTCTTTCTGATACGTTTCCTGGCTTCAAGAAGCTCTTTCCTTGCACTACTCTCTTCCATCTGCAGTTTTGTATACATTTCAGGCACTTTGTCTTTTCCTAGGCATATTTAGTGAAAAAAATCGATAAAGATAGCACTAATTTGAGATTGAAGAAGTACCAGGTTTTCACGCTCATGGGCTGTGGCATGTTGATCAATCCAGTGAATGACTTGTGAGTTGATCTTAACGTGGTGACAAATGAAAGACTTGTGACTTGATTTCAACATGGTGACAGCCCTGATACAGCCCTTGTGGTCGGCTGGGCTATAAGCAACATTACCTTATCTTATCTAACATGGTGACAGCCCTGACATGGCCTTTGCGGTCGACTGGGCTGTAAGCAACATTACCTTACCTTACCTTAGTCCAAAATGATGAAGACAGATGAAAGGAACACAATGCTTTTCTAAGATATGCTGCTTTGGCATGATGCGAGACCGTGGGAATTCTTTTCTGAAGAAAGACATGTATTCTCTGATGTCACAATCCAGCGTGCTGATGTCACTCACAGTCATGGGGTTTTGATATAAGATTTTTATGTGGATGTGCTAGAATAATGTATTCAGCATTTTGAATCTGTTAGATATACTCCTAGCTCCGACAGCTGTTCTGCTGACAACAATTTCACGTACATGTTTAATTGTCTCTGGCTTCAAATATTTGTTGCAGTGGTTGCCAATGAAGGACTTGCCATGATAGGACTGCTTGTGGATTTTTTTCTGATGCAGGGCAACATCTAAATGCTGTGTGACAGGACCAGACAAGCATGGAAGATCCAGCTGTGATTTCCTGTCTTCTATTTCTTCTTTTCTCTCATGTACCTGCTCCATCAGTTCTTGTTGCTCTTGCTGGAAAACACTCAGGGATGTGCTGTCATCTTCAGGCTCATTAAACAACAGTCTTGATTTTACTTGCCTTTTTCCTTCCTCTAAAGATCCAATCTGTTTCAGTTTGTCGACAAAGTCAGAAAAGGCTGACATTGTCTCTACGTGTTTTTCCTCAGCTGCAATTGATTCTGCAGTTTCTTCATCCAGAGAATGACACTCACCTTAAAGCAGGTCATGGTGCTTTTTCACCACTCCCAGAAGAATGTGCAGATGGGGACGTGCTACATGGTAGTAGAAACAGCCAATCGCATCTCGGGTTAGTGCGCAGTTGCCAAGCAACTTTCGTTTCGGTACACCTGACTGACTAAAAGGTTGTGCTTTTTTTTTTTCTTTTTTTTTTTTAACAAACTTTATACAAGAAAGGAAGTTTTTGATTGGTTCCAATAAAAGGGCTTACCTCTCAGTGGGGTGCTGGCTTCAAGAACTTTCTATCTGACATTTGCATAGAATATAACAGAAATAATGCACACAATTGAAGTAAAATAAAAAGCTCACAGTTGTCACAGATGTACAGGTGAAACAGTCCAGAAGTATTAACCGCTGCAGTCCGTGGATCTTCCTCCCAGGTCTGTGAATTTCTGAAAGAGATTTACATTTGTCATCTGATCTAAGATTTTACGGAGGAAAGATTTTAAACAAAATTTCCGGTGTGTTTGGGAAGGTGTGTTTGAAAGAGTTGTGTGAATGAGTTTGTTGTTGTTTTGTTTTGTTTTAAAACAATGACTTGTGAGTTGACTTCAACAGGGTGACAGCCCTGATATGTCTCTTTGTACCTATGAGTTGACTTCAACACGGTGACAGCCCTGATATGTCTCTTTGTACCTATGAGTTGACTTCAACAGGGTGACAGCCCTGATATGTCCCTTTGTACCTATGAGTTGACTTCAACAGGGTGACAGCCCTGATATGTCCCTTTGTACCTATGAGTTGACTTCAACAGGGTGACAGCCCCGATATGTCTCTTTGTACCTATGTGTTGACTTCAACAGGGTGACAGCCCTATATGTCCCTTTGTACCTATGAGTTGACTTCAACACGGTGACAGCCCTGATATGTCCCTTTGTACCTATGAGTTGACTTCAACAGGGTGACAGCCCTGATATGTCCCTTTGTACCTATGAGTTGACTTCAACAGGTGACAGCCCTGATATGTCCCTTTGTACCTATGAGTTGACTTCAACAGGGTGACAGCCCTGATATGTCCCTTTGTGGTCGGCTGGGCTATCAGCTACGTTACCTTACCTTACCTTCCTCCCAGCTGCTTTCCAACAGTCTCTCCATGGTGTGGTGCAGTTCAAAACACAGACCATGACACATAGGTTTCAGGCACTGCTTACATTCATACTGAGTCTGTTTCCTCGTCCACTCAAGGGTTTTCTGGTCACTGCATACAGTGCAGTCTGGTCACTGGCCATCTTGCTGGTCCTTTGAAATACTTGCAGCAAACAGATTCCAATTAGCCTTCGTATAATTAAAGTGTTGTGGAACAGAGGCGTTTGCAGTTGTTATAGGTTTTAACAGCACAGGAAAATGGTCACACACACACACTGTCTGAGTGTATGTACAGTGAACAGGAGCATTATTACTGTTTCTTCTTAACTGTACACTGCTTTTGCCTGGCCAGTGGCATCAATGCTTGAAACAGGGGGGAGACAATAGCCATGTGCTCTGACATCATGACATGCAATTTCTCTGTTTTCAGACCCCATACCCTCCTCTTTAGCACATTGATAACTGCATGTGTGTTTCCTCACCCCCTTGTTCCCCATGCAGAGCCAGTCCAAAATGATGAAGACGGATGAAAGGAACACAATGGTTTTTCTAAGATATGCTGCTTTGGGATGATGCGAGACTGTGGAAATTCTTTTCTAAAGGGAGACATGTATTCTGTGATGTCACTATCCAGTATGTCGATGTCACTCACAGTCATGGTTTTTTTTTATACACTTGATCACAACAACAACAACAACAAAAAACACCAGTTGTTTCTCTGCCAAATTTTCGTCTTTAATGGACTTCTTCAGGGCTGTCTGAGGATGTAGAGGGCCCACACTCCACCATTGGAGTCAGGAAGGCTTTGCACCTTTCGCACATCTACACAGCAGTCACACACGTCACATTTGAAGACGAATCGGAGAACAAATGCGAACGAGACTACGGACATCGATTTTCGCCTCTCGAATCGTTTTGCGTGTCGTCTGCTTTCAAGCAAAGGGAAGCAATCATGGGTTTTTGATGTGAGATTTTTGTGTGGAAGTGCGAGAATAATGTTTTCAGCATTTTGAATCTGTTAGATATACTCCTAGCTCCGACAAGAATAGCTGTCTCTTGAGTCAGCTCATCTGTTTTGCTGACAACACTTTCATAGACATGTTGAATTGCCTCTGGCTTCAAATATTTGTTGCAGTGGTTGCCTATGAAGGACTTGCCATGATAGGACTGCTTGTGGATTTTTTTCTGATGCAGGGCAACATCTAAATGCTGTGTGACAGGACCAGACAAGCGTGGAAGATCCAGCTGTGATTTCCTGTCTTCTGTTTCTTCTTTTCTCTCATGTACCTGCTCATCAGTTCTTGTTGCTCTTGCTGGAAAACACTCCGGGGTGTGCTGTCATCTTCAGGCTCATTAAACAACAGTCTTGATTTTAGTTGCCTTTTTTCCTTCCTCTAAAGATCCAGTCTGTTTCAGTTTGTCGACAAAGTCAGAAAAGGCTAACATTGTCTGTACCTCTTTGTGGTCGGCTGGGCTCTAAGCAACATTACCTTATCTTACCTTGTCTCTACCTGAGTTGATTGTAATATGGTGACAGCCCTGATATGGCCCTTTGCGGTCGGCTGGGCTATAAGCAACCTTACTACCCTTACCTTGTCTCTACGTGTTTTTTCCTCAGCTGCAAATGATTCAGCAATTTCTTCATCCAGAGAATGACACTCACCTTAAAGCAGGTCATGGTGCTTTTTTACCACT
Organism: Conus betulinus; assembly: GCA_016801955.1. Classification (NCBI taxonomy): domain Eukaryota; kingdom Metazoa; phylum Mollusca; class Gastropoda; order Neogastropoda; family Conidae; genus Conus; species Conus betulinus. The sequence goes on along the minus strand of JADBJO010007438.1, from coordinate 21,017 downwards.
CCCAGAAGAACGTGCAGATGGGGAGGTGCTACATGGTAGTATGAACAGCCAATCGTGTCTCAGTGAAACATATTCTTTTAGATTGTTGGGACTTGCACAATGTGAGACATAAACACTTTACAGCAGAGTCCATGAAAACCCTGTTCAGAGATGTCCTACCCGACGTGATCTTTGAGTTTCTGAAAGAGATTGTTTTTCATCTGATTTAGGATTTTAAGGAAGAAAGAATTTTAACGAAGTTTTTGGTACGCTTGAAGAAGATATATTTTAAAGAGATGTGTGAAAGTTTTTTTTTGATTGTTGTTGTTGTTGATGACTTAAGAGTTTTTTTAACGTGTTGACAGCTCTGATATGGCCCTTTGCAGTCGGCTGGGTAGTAAGCAACATTACCTTACCTTAACATCCCCACACAAACAAGACATACATGTATGTGTGTGTGTGTGTGTGTGAGAGAGAGAGAGAGCAATTAGTGTGAATGTCGCTTGCTTGATATTGTTAGTGTCATATAAAAAGAGTGAGGAGAGTAAAACTTTAACAGAAGATTTAAAAAATCATCTTATTCTTTCCTGCATGGTTGACACTTACACGGGCAAGTTGGTTTCTACAGTGAACTCCGAAAGAGAAGTTCCGCTTGCGTGACAGCAATTTTTTTGTTGATGTAGTCTTCACTGCAGTGGTTATCTTTGGGGAAGATACCACAGCTTTGGCATGGTCTGCATGGTTTTTGGTCTTCGTGTGCACACATTGTGAACACCCTCAGAGCTTTAAGCAATATTTGCTCTGCACAGTGTGCAGAAAGCATAATAAATCATTTGCTCCTTTCACTGACTTGGTAAAACGTGCATAAACACTCTTGTCGTTCTCTTTCCATTTCTGATTTTTTTTTTTCTCGCCTTTTCATTCACAAGAGTTGTGTGAATGAATGACTTGTGAGTTGATTTTAACATGGTGACAACCCTGATATGGCCCTTTGTGGTCAGCTGGGCTATATAAGCAACACTACCTTACTTACCTTACCTTTTTCAGTCACAACACAGTTGTTTTCATGAGTCATTCCACCATTGTCAAAGGAAGTGATCTCGCTTAGGCTGTTTTTGATCAAAACTCAGCGATTGATTTCCAGTGAGACAGTAACCTTGACTGGTTTTGGCTCGCCCAGATAGTATTGTGCCTCTGCCTTTGTGCACAACAAGTCGATGGACATTGGTCACTCCTTGTGATGCCAGTTCCGACTTGATTTCAGCCTCCGACACTCCTCAGATCTCTGCATCAGATTATTCCCTTGGAAGAGTTGAGAGTTTAGTGTGGAGACACCCTGATCGGTCAATCCACCAACGTCGTCGATTTCAACAGCATCTCTGAGTGCAGCTTGGACGAGCACTCAATCAGAAGTGACCCATTCCTCAATCTCTTGACGCTCTTTGGCTTCCCGCTGAGGCCATTGATTCCTTTTGCAATGATAAAAGGACTCAGGTGCGACAGAGGTCTGTCTTCATCTGCTCCTTCAACAATTAGCCAGCTGGTTCAGATGCCTGAAAGGTTTCCTATCTCATGATCTGAATGGACTTTCTTCACACCAGAGATCCTCTTTGATTTAGCCTCATACTGCAAAGATTCCACTAGTTCCTTGGCATACAAGTCCTTTTTTGCTGAACTGTGCTCCAAGTTTCCATCTTTTAAAAGAATTTTCACTGACGGTTCCAAGTACGAGGAAGAAGTTGCCTCTGCTGTGTTTTGTGCAGTAGAGCCCCCCTCAGAGATGTACAGTACACATTCCCACCGACAGCTCCATCTACACTGCTGAGCTGACATCCTTGGTCCTGGCACTTCAGTTGATCTCCAAATCGAAACAGAAAGATTTTCTTATTTTGTCAGGCTCCCTTTCTGCTTTGGAGGCCATTGCTGGCCATAATCTTAAGCACCCTCAACTACTGAAAGTTTTTTAACTGTACACCTCCCTAAAATCAGATGGACACAACGTAGTTTTTGTGTGGGTTCCCAGCCATGTTAACGTGGTGACAGCCCTGATATGGCCCTTTGCGGTCGGCTGGGCTATAAGCAACATTATCTTATCTTATCTCCCAGCCATGTGGGCATTCGAGGCAATTAGATGGTTGATCAGCTTTGCCAAGAATGCCACAAGGGAAAAGTTGAGCAGGTTGTCCGTTCCTCACACTGACCTGAAACCCAAAACACAGACCTATGTCAAAGACCTCTGGCAAGAGGAATGGACCTTGCAGATTGATAACAAACTGTTTTTAAAATCCGTCCAAACCTGAAAGAGTTTTTACAATGTTCCAAAGGCGGTCGTAAAGAGGAAACAGTCCTGTGCTGCCTGCACACAGGCCGCTCGTTTTTATACCCATTCTTATCTTTTAAAAGGTGAAGAAGCTCCGTGGTGTATTCCATGTCATGTTACTCTCACAGTGAAACATATTCTTTTAGAGTGTTGGGACTTGCACGATGTGAGACACAAACACTTTACAGCAGAGTCCAGAAAACCCTGTTCAGAGATGTCCCACCTGACGTGATCTTTGAGTTTCTGAAAGAGATTAACATTTTTAATCTGATTTAAGGTTTTACGAAAGAAAGATTTTTAAGGAAGTTTCTGGTGCGTTTTTTAGAAGATGTATTTTAAAGAGATGTGTGAAAGTTTTTTTTTTGTTTTTTTTTAATGACTTGTGAGTTGATAACATGGTGACAGCCCTGATATGGCCCTTTGTGGTCGGCTGGGCTATAAGCAACATTACCTTACCTTGCAGTGACAACCCTGATGTGGCCCTTTGCAGTCTGCTGGACTGGACTATGAGCAACATTGTCTTATCTTAGGATAGTGTGGTGTACTGAACATAAACGTAGGAATAGGATAGTGTGGTGTACAGAATATTAAGGTAGTTTTTTTTTTTTTTTTTTTTTTTTTTTTAGGCCCCACACCGGGTGCGGATGAAATGGTGGGGATTCTGGTGAACAATGGGCTGTACGACATGGCTGTCATCGTGTGTGCCAGGCTTTCCACCTCCCCCTGTTTCCAGTCTTCACCTCCCTTTCTCTCAGGTAAGGTCTGCCAGGGTAAGAATGACTTGAGATGAACAAAGCAGGCACAGGAAAATGTGGTGGGCAGTATGAATGGTAATAATTTGTTCATGACATGTAGATTAGAGAAAAAAAAAAAAGGATACTGTAATGTGGCTTTCAAAATAGAGATGATAGGTCAGGAAAGGTCGTTACCTTTATGCAAATGCATGCTGTAAGCTACTTGCGTTTTCCATTGCAGTTTGGGCCTAGTGAGTGCTTTCCCCTGAGAGAATCAGAACTACTTTTTTTTTTTTTTTTTTTTTTTTTTTGTCTCCTATAGGTCCTCAACCACAACTTCTCTTTTGTGTGCTTTTGTTGTTGTTGTTGTTTTGCTTTCAGCAAAGAATAAGAAGTTTAGTGTTGGATGTAAAATTCAGAGTTAGTTGGATGACCAGATTTTTTTTTTTTTTTTTTTTTTTTTTTTTTGTTTTTAAAGCCTTTAGCATTTCACTGCAGATTCCCTAAAATGTTTCTAGATGTTCCATGTAATCGGATTTACGTGTGTTTGGGGAAAAATAACTGTTTCCGTTTGATCTGATGTCTGCTTTGACATGTTCAAGGGGAGTCAACGTGGCTCTGGCGGTGTGTGTTGTGTCTGTTTGGTTTGTCACCTTGGATTCTGCGGTGTGCTTCAGACTTCATAGCTTGTTTCCGACTGTGTGTTGTGTGTTGCAGGTGTGTCACCTTGGATTCTGTGGTGTGCTTCAGACTTCATAGCTTGTTTCTGACTGTGTGTTGCGTGTTGCAGGTGTGTCACCTTGGATTCTGCGGTGTGCTTCAGACTTCATAGCGTGTTTCCGACGGTGTGTTGTGTGTTGCAGGTGTGTCAGTTTGGCACGCTGCAGTTCGTACTTCATGCTGGGGGACAACAAGGAGACCTCGGAGGCCTGGGATTGGCTGAGAGAAAACGACTTACATTCCACCACCCAGACCACAGATAGCAGGTAGGTGACATGAATCTGATGGTCTCTTTGCTGTTGTCAAGGCATTAAAGGATGGGATTATTCTGAGCACAGAAGAAAAAAGAGTGAGAGAGAGAAAACAAACTAACTTGATGTCTGACTTGTAACGGTCATAGTATACTCAAGAAGAAGAGCCTTGAAGATTTTCTTTTAAGTGATATGTTTTGTCTTTAAGTTGCTTATTTCATTTTTCTATGAACCTGTTTCGAAATTATATTGGTGTCCAACACAAACAGCATAGAAGCACCTCCATAATTGGGTGGCTTCAGATTTCTTTGATGATTGCATGCTGCTTCAGTCCTTTTTATTTTCACAATCAGCTCAGAGCATTGATTGTAGTGTCACTGCCTCACTCTAGAACACAGATTTTTATTTCATGCCATCTACCAGGGCTGACTGAAATTCAGTGACTCCAAAATTCACAGCTTTGACAATCACAGATGTCCCCAGTTCCCATGAGGCCTGTATTATTATTATTATTATTATTAAGAGTACTTATATAGCACCATACCTGGCCAGAGACCACCAAGCTCTAAGCGCTTTACAATCCACTTTCTGTGGATACAACGGGCTGCCTACCTGGGTAGAGCTGACTGAAGAGTTGCCTGCAGGTGCTTCATTCAGTCGTTTACTGTGTCATTTAGTGAATATGGTTCATTCAGTTTAAGACATCTTTCATTCATTTGATTTTTCATGCCGTGAAAAATAATCTTCTAACATAGCTGTAGATAAAATGCAACCACAACTGTCTTTTAAAAGGAATTAAGTAGGCATATATACCATTCTGGCAGGAAACTGTGGAACTTAACTGCAGCTCTCCAGAATTTTCTGGAATTTCTGTAGTTTAGAAATCATCTGTGAAATCTCAAACTTTGTATAAGTAGCCAGAAATCTTAAAACTTTGCTTAAAGATATGGGTTATGGGAGTAATTAATGCAGCTGAGAATAAAGTGCAATGATGGTTAATGAATTTTGGCAATTGTATGTTGTGGAAAATGTATTTTCTTTTTAAATCCCGTATTCGTCAGTTGAAACAACAGGGGTTAAAAATGCATTCATTTAAAAGCTGGATCACCCTCTCTTCAGTCCACCCCACACCCCTCAAGCCCTAGTACCAGAATGTTGAGTCCATTGAATCGGTAACGTTGGTAACTATGCTGGAGTATATGCCTAGTTATTAGATATGTGGCATAACAGGAGGGCAGACGCAGCATACTATGTTGGAGTTTATAGTTAGTTATCAGACATGTGTTGCCATGTGGTATAATAGTAAGGCAGACTCAGTATGATAATGTTGGTAACTACGCTGGAGTAGATAGATAGTTGTCAGACATGTGGTATAATAGTAAGGCAGACTCAGTATGATAATGTTGGTAACTACGCTGGAGTAGATAGATAGTAGTGTCAGACATGTGGTATAACAGGAGGGCAGACTCCATATAATGAATCCTGTGTTGTACATTTCAGCGCCACAGACCACGCCTGGAAGCTTCTGCAGCACTACCTAGATAGATTTGAGGAGTGCGACGCCCGCTACCACCGCTGTGTGTGCGAGAAGCTGCTGTCCCAGGCTTTCCCTTTGCCCGCCTGGCTGGTCAACTCCTACAAGGTCAGCTGACCACACTGTGGGTGTCCTTGGTTGCCCCCGCCAACCTCCCTTTCCTCTTCCTGCCCCTCCCTCCTTCCCGTATGTCATGAAGTGGTGAAAGGGAGTGAGGACGTGTCAGATGGAGAGTGATCATGAAAATATTGTTAGATTTAATGTTCTGGAATGCCATGGTTGAATTCATGGGTGCTTGTCAGCCAAGAGTTGTAGGGGCTGATGGTCTGTTCAAAAGTGAGGTCAGGTGTAATGTGTCAAGATAAAGTATGCTGTGTTCACCTTTCAGCTTGGAATTGCTGTTTATAGGCACCAGAATTTTACTGCAGATTCCTGAAGACCTTGCTCAGAGGTGTTTCCACCGGATGAACATTTTTCAGTCTTCAAGGATCAATATGTTCGTTGCATCCAGCTGAAAGGTGTGTGGAGTCAGATTTAGTTTTGATGGATCAGGGCATGACTTGGTTTCATATTTGGACTTTTAAGTTGCTTGCAGCCCAGATATGTGTGCGCTGTTGGCTGGGCTATAAGGAAGATGATTGCTTGTGTGAACTTTGATCAGAAAGGGATGTTTGTAATGTGTAAGGGGTATAATGAGGGGCAAGGTAAGGTAAGGTAAGGTTGCTGCTTATAGCCCAGCGGACTGCAAAGGGCCTTATGAGGAATGGGAGGAGTTGTGTTTGAAGAGAACATGTAGGTGACTGGACTGTTTTTCCCTCCACTCTTTGTCCATTATGCACAGCATTCACTTTTATGCCAGGACCTTGAGCTCAAGTCAAGGACATCATCCATCATGGGGGTGTAAAGTTGAGGTTGAGACAGTTGAAGGCTGACGGTGAAAGGTATGACTGCCATGGATGTACTGGACTTAGTACGATTACAGAGCTTCTGGCAAAAGGGTGAACACCCTATTTTTTGTATGTGTTGTGTTTGATTCATCCTTGGCATGATAGAATTTTAGTCTGGGGCAAGTTTTGTGTGCATTGTTAGGCTGTGATTTTTTTTTTTTTTTTAAATTAAATGTAGAAGGGGAGGGAAAGGGGGAGTATCAGAAAGGCTTTGGTCCATACTCACGACTCACAGTGCTAACATGCTCTCCTATTTCTGACCTTCAGCTTAACCCTGGTTTCCCATGCCAGATAAACAGATGAAAAACTTCTGCTGTGCGTTATGAACAGGTGTGGAGCACCCCACAGCTGCTGCGAGTCTACCTGGACTACGACCTCCTGCAGCCAGCAGCCATGTTGCTGATGGAGTACCTGGAGGCTCTGATGGGGATGTTACAGGGACGAGACGCCCCCCGTCTTTGGTCTGAAGGTCAGAGCTTGGTCAAGGTCATGAATTGTAGAGCAGGAGGGGAGAGAATAAGTAACTCACCTCCTGTGCACTGCTGTATGGCTGTGTTGGAGTCCGTTCAAGTGCAGGTCACTAGCTACTTTGGGCATCACACTGACCACTGATTGGGCTGCCCCTTTGAGGTAACCACGTGTTCCAGCCAGTTATTGTCTGCTGCTCAGCCCACTGCATTCATGTGGCCTTCAACAGTGCAAACCGTTCTCTGTGTGCGAGAGAGAGAGCGCTCGCATTCACTTTAAACTTGACAGTGAGACACAAGCAGTGGCAAAGCATGGCAGGCAACCTGTAGTTTGTGAACTGGAGGCAGACAAGAAAGCCAGTCAGGTGGACCAGAAGTAGTGGATGCCTTCAGTATGTACATGTGAACTTTACCCTTCCCTCGTTGTTCAGGGATGTTCCGCCTGACGCGATCTTTGAGTTCTTGAAAGAGATTAACATTTTTCATTGGATCTGAGATTTTACAGTGGAAAGATTTTAACAAACTTTCGGATGGGTATTTCAATGTATTTTAAAGAATTGTGTGAATGAATGACTTGTTAGTTAGTTTTTTAACGTGGTGACAGCCATGATGTGGTCTTTTGTGGTTGTCTGGGCTATAAGCGGCATTATTTTATCTTATCTCCCTCGTGATCAACATGCAGACCAGAACGTTTCATAATGCCACACTCTCGCCAGTCCACGGATTCCAGCAAGTTCTTTGAGTGGCAGCATTTCATAGGGTTGCTCAAGTGGCGAGCATGATTAGGTATAAGCAAGAGATTTCAAGCATCTTGGGGCTGCCTTGCGTGCGAGAGAAGATGTCCCACAGTTGTAACATGTTCTGACTGGTGCAGGAAAAGTAGTGACGTCCTGTGACAGGGGCATGAAGCCATCAGATGCTGGCCTTCCAACGGTCAGAGAAGCTGGAAGAAAGAAGCCATATTTGTCATTTGAGTGTCTCCCGCCCATTTCTTTGCTCCTCTTGTCTCTTGCTGCCAGCTATTCATGAATTCTTATGGCTGACACTTGCCTGGGAGCTTTTTCCACCATCTGCCTGGAAGTCGATATTCTGTCTTCTTTTCTTTCTGTTTATTAAGCCAGAAAACTGTGGGCAGTATACTTTGTTTTTGATCAGTCTTTCAGTTTCAGCATTGGATTTAAAGGTTTACTGGTAATAGCATTTTAAGGTCTATGCAGCTCTGTTTTTTTACCTTGCCTGTTACCCTAAAGTACTATGTGGATTTTTGACATTTTGTATTCATTTTGAAACATTTATTTTGATTGATTGATGCATTTGCATTTCATTAGAAACAAAAATGTATGTAGAGGTTGACAGATGAGTTGACAGCCCTGATATGGGCCTTTGCGGTCGGCTGGGCTGTAATCAACATGAATTGAATTGCAACCCTGGTGTGGTTTATGTGACTGGCTGCGCTATAGACATTATGACATGGCTATACATGAAAAATTTTCCATCAAAGAAAGATGCCGTCATAACTTGGTTTCTATTATTGGGGAAGGAAAAAAACCAACAAAAAAAAACAGAAAGAGATGAGCCACAGACACGGAGCAGTTCTTCTCACAAGTTGTACGACAGCAACGTTTTCATGCAAATGGTTAAGGAGGACCATTCACACTGACCAACGACCTAGCGTGTCAGTGTGTCCACAAAACCATAATGGCGTAGAATCCCTTTGTACGGTCCCATTCACAGCATGCCATATCCCAAAGGGATTGCATGGCATCCACCCAGGGTAGGTCTGGGGTTGAAAGTTAACGGCCAGTAAGGTCTGGGGTTGAAAGTTAACGGCCAGTAAGGTCTGGGATTGAAAGTTAACAGCCAGTAAGGTCTGGGGTTGAAAGTTAACGGCCAGTAAGGTCTGCGGTTGAAAGTTAATGGCCAGTAAGGTCTGGGGTTGAAAGTTAACGGTCAATACTAAGTCCAGAGAGGAGACGGACAGTCAGCCTGAGACCACAACCAAACATGAAAAAAGGACAGAGGGACAGACTTGCATTCCTGCCTCATATTTCATCTCACCGATTTTGATAGTCGCTGTTTCTTCTGTTATTATGACCCCAGGTATGCTTTTTTGTCATTAAAGTAAACTTGCGATATTGTTAAAGGTGAGAATTGTGCTTCAACTGGGCTTCACAATTCTGTGTGCTGAAATGGCTGTGCCAGTGCCTGAAGAGTCTTCTCAAAAGAACAGAGTTGTGTGTGGATGTGTGCATGTGTATTAAGGAAGGGACTGTGGATTATATTTCAGAGAGTTCTGTTTTCAAAATGTCATTTCTTCTTTGTCAAGACATCAACCAGATTTGTGCATGTTTGTTGAGCTAGGACTGAGAGTTTTATAGCAAGGTTAACTGTTTTCAGAGCATCATGAATGTATCTCGGGACATTATAAATATATGTGTTTTAAGCAAGGACTGTGGATTATATCTCAGGACGTCAGCTGGATTTGTATGTGTGTATCAATCAAGGACTGAGAATGATGTAGGAGGTTGTGCTGTTTTCAAATTGTCATGAATATATTTCAGGACATTCTGTGTGTGTGTTGAGCAAGGCCTGATGATGGTGTTTCAGGGTGTGCTGGACCAGGGACCCCTGTCAGTGTGGGTACCCTACACCTGTGTGTGTGTTGAGCAAGGCCAGATGATGGTGTTTCAGGGTGTGCTGGACTACGGACCCCTGTCAGTGTGAGTACCCTACACCTGTGTATGTTGAGCAAGGCCTGATGATGGTGTTTCAGGGTGTGCTGGACCACGGACCCCTGTCAGTGTGGGTGCCCTACACCTGTGCCAACCAGCTGTTGGGGGCTCTGCACCAACATCAAGACGACCACACCCACCTCCAGGTTAGTGCCAGACTGTCCCCCTCCCTGACAGTCCTCCCACCCTCCCACCCCTTCACCCTCCCTCTGTCCACTGTCCTCTTCAGATCACAGTCTTCTCTCTAAGATTTTAATGAAAGATTTTCATAAAAATTCAGTGAGTCTTTTTTTTTTTTTTTTTTAAAATCTTTTAATGAGTTGTGTATGTTTTGTCTTTTTCAATCTGTTTTGCTAGTTGCCTCCAGTGGGCAGACAGTGCTGGTTATTTTATGGCTGTTTGTGGTCATTTAGGCCGTAAGCAACGTTCTGTCTTGCTCTGCTCTCCATCACTAGCAACATGAACGTACATCCCACTGCTTTCTGTGTGAGAGATGGAACTTCACCCCTCAGGAACATGTTAGGACCAGTCAGTTCAGGGTTAGGTGTGTTTTAGTTGTGTCACATCAACAAAGGATGAAAAAAGCAAAGAGACAAGCTTTAACTCTGTCACTGCTGAAGCTAAGTGCATGTTGTATGCTGTGAAATAATGAGTGACTTTTTGAATGATAACTTGTGATCGTGGTAACTCAGTAAACTGCTGAGAATACTTTTATAAAGCAGCACAGAATTGCTGTTCTGGATCTTAACAACATTTTAGGTATAAAGAAATCTCAAATTGACCAAAAGAAAGTTTTGTTATGGGTTACATTACTAAGAATTTGTTTATAGAAATAGGACATTTGCAAACAAAAAGCTGACGGTCTAAAATGGTGTACGAACATGACCTGGGTGTTGAAATACAAAGATTATGCTATCCTCTTACTTATAAATGATATAAGCATGTTGTGCTGTACTGAAGTTCTCACCGCCATCTCAACGTAAAAAAACTGAACTAAACTTTAGTTTCAGTCCAATTTTATCACAAGAAAGAGATGTGAACAAGCATGAAATGAAAGTAAAGGGATCTATCCATGCATGACCAGTCATAATAATGTAGTTGATAATGTCACTCCCAGATATCATTCACAGGGTGAGGCACTCACAGTGACTTTTTTTTATACCCCAAATGAGGTTAGGGTTAGACAAGTGAAGGGGTTTATTCAACCTTTTTTTTTTTTTTTCTTTTTTTGATGATTATTGGCAAGGAAACTTCTATTCTTATTCATCAGCCTGATTCATATTCACCCCGACAACTAAGGTAAATACGCACAAGGAAGCAAGTGATTGTTGTGTTAAGAAACGCACGTGTGGTCAGTCTGCTGCTGATTTTTGTCCAGACATTTGGCTACATTCCTAACAAGTCATTTCCATGAGCTAACATGCTTGATAAAGTTTTTTTAGCTGAATGTTTCAAATTGAAGGTGGGGAAGTGTTTGGCAAGCCTGAAAGGGATGCTGCGATTTCAGGTGTCAGCCATGTTCAGAGGTTTGCGTGGTGGAGCCATGGAGGACAGATTCCCAGTGCAGTAGACCAAAAAGGAAAAGAAGATAAAGAAACCTTAAAGAGGTTCATCCACTTGGTTGTGTCCTCCTTTTTTTCTTTTTCTTTCAATTACTTCAGGTTTCAAACGAGATGACAGCCCTGACATGGCCTTGTACGGTGGGCTGGGCTATGAATAGCATTCTCTCTCCTGGAAGGCACATCGGTTTCTCCCTGACATTTTCTCTTGTTGGAAACAGTTTCTAAAGCAGGTGCCAATATGGATGGAACCGTTAGAATTTCTGCATTTTCTAAACAACTTTAAACAGATAAACGAGAATATTTTTTTAATCCTAGCATCACACTCGCAAATGAGGTCTTTATCTTTATCCCACTTGTTTTTTGAGTTGGCAGCAAGTAACAGCTTCCATCATTGAATTTCTACCGTTTCCATATGGTTTGCTGTGGGACTGTACCTTTCTCCACCAAACATCCACAAGCAATTAGTTCAGAATATTTCACTTGTTAAAGGTGGTTTACCAAATAATTCAGTATTTTCATCCGGATCGTGATAGAGTAGTGAAACTTCCATGTAAAAAAGACCTACAATTTCATATTCTGGCTTTTCATAGTATTTTGAGGTCTGTTTTAGTGAGTTGTGTTATTTTTGTTTGTACTTTGATATGACTTGGGACTTGACTTTGACAGGGTAATAGCCCTGTAGCCGGCCGTTTTGTCCAACCCGGCCGTTTTGTCCAACCTCGGACAAAACGGCCGGGTCGGATAAAACGGCCGGCTAAAACCCGGCTGTTTTGTCCGACTATCAATTTTTTGTCTGACAAAACAGCCTAGTTCGACAAAACAGCCGGCACTAGGTAAGCGGCCGTTTTGTCCGATCTATTTTATAATTGTTCTTTGCCCAGTTTTTTACTGGCAAAGAAGTATAAATTTGTCGTGTTCTGTTTTTTTTTTTTTTTTTTTTTGTCTTTCCAGTCTGTCTGCCTCCTAGTAAAGAAATCGCGTGGATTAAAAAACCCATTTGGCCGTCATGGTCTTAAGCTGACCATTGGCCATCAGGGGCCATGACCATCAAGTGGGTATTATTCTCGTGATTTCTTCACTTGGCTGTAGGAGAGAGAGACAGAGAGAGAGAGACAGAGGGAGACAGGTGGCACATCACAATACAACATTTGAGGTGACCGAGTCAAACCGTTGGAGTCTTGGGACAAACAACTGATGCACCCCCTCAATTTTGAGAGTCTGGCGTTGTCTGTGACCTTTACTTGACCTTAACTGCTTTGACATATTTGGAGAGCAATAAACCAAACAACCTTCATACCAGTTTTAGCTTCCTGTGTCGACGGCTGCCCTAGATATGGCTAAAAATAGATTTCGGTTTTTGAAGGTCACATGTCAAGGTCATAACCTTTACCTAAAAAATTTGGTAAAGGTGTATTTAAGCCACCCCTTCCTGCTTTCCTGCTTCTTTGTGTATTAGCAATATGCCCTTTTCTTCAATGATTATTCAAAACTTCGATTTATTTGACATAAAACTCCCCTCCCCACACACACACACACCCACATAGAGCTGACCCACTTCCCTGACAGTCATAATAGCACTCTTTCCATTCGCCTTCTTTTTCCCACTTTCATAAAAGATGGATTTTCTTCTCTGTACATGCACAAAAATTAATTTTGAATATACCAAAAGAAAGAACTTGAACTCCTCTATCTATACTGAAAAAGGCAATATCGAAAGAACGGACACAGCATTGACCACATGGAGCTACGATGGCCGAACAGCTCAGGTGAATCAAACAAAACCTTGTGACAACTACCAACTTTATCTCTTTGGCCTCCCTAAATGAAACTGGCTGGTTTGGCTACTCGAGACTTCCCTTCTAGTTACGTATAGGGTCATTCTGTTTGTCTTTAGAGAGAAGATGAGACGATTGATATGAGAGAGAGAGAGATGGCCAGTCTTGTTCATAAAATCCCGACAGAAAGAGAACAGAAAAATGAGCGGAAGAGGAGAGAAAACAGGAAAAGAGGAAAGAGAGGAGATGCAAGGGACCAAAGATGACAGAGTATTTTCTTGTACACATTCAACGCAGAGAAAGTGTAAATCATCAGAACGAAAACATTTTATTATAAGATTATGAAAATGTTCCAAATAAATATCAGTTGTTTGAAACATCATTAGAACGTAACAAAAAATGAGGATTGTTTTATGACATTCCTGTTGTTCCTTGCAATGTAAAGCATTGTTAGATTGCAGTTAAAGGAAAAATAAAAGACAAACTTTTTTTATTTCAAAACGGTGGCGCGCATGCGCGCGCATGTGTGTGTGTCAGTGTGTGTGTGTGTTGTTTCTCTGTATGTCTCTGTCTGTCTGTCTGTCTCTCTCTCCCTCCCTCACACACACACACACACACACACACAATCTTGTTCCAGTCTCTTGCCATTCATGTGGCACACCACCATGCAAAGTTTGACGCGACTGACTTTCCGTTCGGAAGATATCCTTGGGACAGACAGACAAAAAAGGTCATGACCTTGACCTTGAATATTGTTGTTCGGATCTCTTGCCATTCATGTGGCACACCACCACACAAAATTTGAAGAGACTACGACTTTGATCGGTTTACAATATTCGGATGCACCATAAGCCAAATCGTCTCCATACTAAGTTTCAACATGCTATGTTTTCCAGTGCTCGAGATATGGCTAAAAGTAGGTTTTCAGTTTTCAAAGTCATACGCCAAGGTCATGACCTTGACCTTGAAATATCTTTTGAATATCTTCCAACCAAGGTGGCACAACATCACATAAGATTTGAATTGCTTCTGTCTACCCGTTCAGAATATATGATTGCAACAAAAATTTCCCCACCCTCAAATTGTTAGGGTCCAGCTATCTCCTCGACCTTGACCTTGATTGGTCTACAAAGGTCGTACGCCAAGGTCATGACCTTCTTGTTTGGATCTCTTGCCATTCTTGTGCCACACCACCACACAAAGTTTGACGCGACTCCGACTTTCCGTTCAGTAGATATCCGAAAAAAAAAACAGAAAAAAAAAACACAGAACGCGATGAATTTATACTTCTTTGCCAGTGAAACTGGGCAAAGAACAATTATAAAATAGATGGGACAAAACGGCCGCTTACCTAGTGCCGGCCGTTTTGTCCAACCAGGCCATTTTGTCCAACAAAAAATTGAAAGTTGGACAAAACAGCCGGGTTTTAGCCAGCTGTTTTATTCGACCCAGCCATTTTGTCCGAGGTTGGACAAAACGGCCGGGTCAGACAAAACGGCTGGCTACAGCCCTGATATGGCGCACTGCAGTCAGGTGGGCTTTGAGCAATAGTATCTCTCCCTGTTCATGAAATCTTTCTCCGAGTATCCATATATGTATGTACATTCATATATTTATAGAGATATGTGTGTGCACGTTTCAGTTACATGGAGAGCTGGTGGAGAAGATGAGCCTGTATCATCACAAGGTGTCCCAGTTGTCCGAGGTGTCCTGACACTGACTGGAGGAGTACCTGTCTTCCCTCTTCCATATCCACATCTTCATGGCAGCGCAGTCTTCACACCCTCATCTCTCAATTCCAGTCCTCCTCACCGATCTTTTGTTGAATCGCTCATCTTCAACAAAGTATGTGGGTGTGTCGACTCTCGCAGACGTTCACTGTTGTGTTCTGTACAGTTTGTGTGACCATTTCCCCACTCCATTGGGCCAAGTGCCTCCTGAGAAACTACCACACAGGAAACGGGAATCTCCCCAGATTTATTAGATTCAGGTGACATGACTTCGATCAGGTAGAGGACATTTAGAGGGGGTGTTGTCAAAGTGGGGGTGAGGGGGGTGTTGTTAGTTTACAAAGAGGCTGACGCTGTGTTTTAGTGGTCAGATTGTGTTTGGACTTTGTTTTTGGGTGTACCAATCATGGACCAATTACCGTGTCATCAAGATGATGAAAGGAATCTTGTCAATTATAAATGCTGTTGGACATTGAGTCAATAAAAACAAACTTGCCTTTTTTTTCTCTCGCGTGCGTGTTGCTAGTGCAAACAGTTGCTGAGTGTGAACTGTTCTGCTTGTGATGAAGCACAGAGCTTTGCTGTAAACCAGGCACTTGTCGGTGGTTGCCTCAAGTCAACTACCAGCATCCATCACTGCAGTGCTCACATGGCCATGGTAGCCCCACAACCAGCGATATCTGGTGTGTCCTGCCACTTTGAGTAACGATTAACACACTTTCCACTCCTTTCACACTTCCCACTTGTATCTTTTAGAAGGTGAAGAAGCCTTGTGCATTCTGTGTGGTACACGTCTCCCTCCATAAGAGGTTCTTACAGTTTTGGGGAAGTACATGATGTCACATAAAATCTTGATGGCAGATTCCATGAAAACACTTGTTCAGATGGGTTCCTGAACAAGAAACATTTTTCCTGATCTACTTTTTCAAAAGAAATACTTATTTGTTGTATACATTCATGCAGAGACTTGACAGCCCTCGTCTAGGTCTTTGCGGTTGGCTGGGCTATAAGCAACATGAATTCCAGTGCTTCACACCAAGTGGGTATGAATATGATAGTCCATGCGAGGCAAGCTCAGGGTTATTTATCTGTCAACTTACCCAGCACAGCGCAGGCCCAGTGAGGCCTATCCTCCACCCTATTCCATTAGTCTTCTTCAGGCAGGACAATAAACAAATATTGGAAACAAACATGTAGTTGGGAAAAAGCAAGTGAGAGTGAATGAGTCCTCATCCCCTTCAAATCATTTGCAAAGTTACTGAGGACTCGTTCATCCTTGACAGTTTTTCATAAATGTTTATCCCCCCCCCCCTTTTTTTTTTCCTGCCCGGACAAGACCCAACAGATGAAGGTTCATCTTGAACGTTTGTTTTCATGTTACTTTTGTTTTTTTTGTTTGGACTGCGAACAGAAAGGGAGCTACATACTAAATTTTAGCTTCTCAGGCTCATAAATATGAGCACAGTCACACACACACACACACAAAAAGCAAGCAAGCAAGCCGACAGAACGCTGTACCAACTGTCTGTTCCCTAATGATGTAGAGTAATAATGGTGAATATTATACACCCTCCACAACAGGGATCTAATACATTAGAGAAAAAGAAGGAAGGTGTGTTTTGAAAAAAAAAAAAAAAAAAAAAAAAAAAGAGAGAAGAGAGAATTTTTTTTTTAAGGTCGAGCATTTCCATTGTTAGTTGGCTAAACTTGCAAAACATTTGTCAGTTTACAATGCTGTTATGTTCAGAGTCCCCATGGATGGTGAGTGGGCTTGCCTAGATGGGAAGAAGGGGAAACTATGTCAACATAAATGAATGCAAGAGGGTGTGTTTAGGATGGCTTAGGTGAAGTAAATATATTTGCATAGCATCACGTTTCGAATAGTGTGGGGCAAAAAGAATGAATGTCTTCCCAGTAATACTCCTGTCTTTCCTTGAATGGGTTTTGTTTCCCCCACTCCATAGAAAGAAAAAGAAAAAAAAGCAAGTAAAATACGTAAAGAGATCATTCTGACAAATAGGCAAATGACATGCTTAGATGTGAAAGTGTTCATGTTTTTGTGTCAAGTTTCAACAGATAGGGTGCTGTTTTGTGTTTTGAATCCCATGTACATTGGGCACATGTGGATGTCAAATAAGATCGAATGCCATCGGTGTCAACTTGTTCAAGTCATGTTATCTTAACTGAATGTCAAATGTCGACTTTCCAATGTCAAATGTCAGCTTTACCAGTGTCGACTTATCTGGCCCCAGTTGTATGACACACGTGCATTACCCCAGTTTGAGTGGCATGGGAGAATGAGGGTTTGGCTAAATTGTCCCCCCCTGAGGAATGGACACACGTGCATTACCCCAGTTTGAGTGGCATGGGAGAATGAGGGTTGGCTAAATTGTCCCCCCTGAGGAATGGACACACGTGCATTACCCCAGTTTGAGTGGCATGGGAGAATGAGGGTTTGGCTAAATTGTCCCCCCTGAGGAATGGATACACGTGCATTACCCCAGTTTGAGTGGCATGGGAGAATGAGGGTTTGGCTAAATTGTCCCCC
The DNA here is from genome assembly GCA_016801955.1 of Conus betulinus. Classification (NCBI taxonomy): domain Eukaryota; kingdom Metazoa; phylum Mollusca; class Gastropoda; order Neogastropoda; family Conidae; genus Conus; species Conus betulinus. Next base: position 3,718 of record JADBJO010007438.1, on the reverse strand, counting down.
CTGAAGAATGGACACACATGCATTACCCCAGTTTGAGTGGCATGGGAGAATGAGGGTTTGGCTAAATTGTCCCCCCTGAGGAATGGACACACATGCATTACCCAGTTTGAGTGGCATGGGAGAATGAGGGTTTGGCTAAATTGTCCCCCCCTGAGGAATGGACAGTGGCCTGTAGGACAGATCGGTGGTTTAAGGGTAAAGGTGTAACCACAGGGTTCGTATATATTTCCTAACAAAAAAAATTCAAGGATTTGTTTTTATTCAAAGACTAAAAAGAATCATGAAATACTGACACAAATTAAATTACTGTCTTGGACCTTTTTCCATGCATGGCAAAAGGCCTGGCTTTTGTCTCCACCTGGGTCTACCTGCAACCATTCTTTGTACTCTTCTTTTTCCAGCCAGACAACATTAAACAAACACTTCTTGGCACGTTGGCTTCTCAATTTCAAGACGGCAGATTATTCTATTATATGTCTGGCCTCCGTGAAGGCAGGTAACTCTCAACTGTTTTTACATGTAGCAGATTGTCGGTCAACTCTGACACGGACTTCTTTTACTTTCATACTTTAAAAAAAATTCGATTTCAATTTTTTTTTTTATAAACAGACACAAGGTTTTATACAGACTTTATTCAAAGTCATTGGCAGCGACAATATCCGAGCACTTTTTAACCTATGAGCAAAAGCCTGATTGTCAAGGCCTGATTTCCAAGGCCTTGAAGAGGAGGTCCCCCAAATGAAGCACTTTCAAGGACTGTACAAACCCTGAACCAGTCGGCTTATACCCTGCTTGTGAAAGGTCAATCAAATGAAAGAGAGATCAACACATCAAAGCTTTTGGGAAGTTTTATTTCAGAGTCATGATGAATGCCAACAAAACAGGAAGAATCATAAAATCAATTCAGAACATGTGTTAACATATGTGAATTCATTCCAAGGCTACAAAAAGAACATCACTTTCAAATGTATAGCTGTTTCACTTTCTTTCAACTTAGTGCTTTCAACAGGAATACGGGCTTTTGGGGAGAGGGTTGCAACAGAATAAAATGTAAAATACTTGAGATGCTTTCATCACAGAATTAAAGTTGTCACAAATAACAAATATAGCACACATACTACCGTTAACACCCATAGACAATGAGCATAAAGATTACAGCATTCAATAAAATGTTGATAGTACCCCCCAAACTGGCATAAACAAGTCCAGCACATCTCAACAAGGTGCGCTGCAGAAAAGAAAATGCTGAACGTCTTCCGAACTGCCAATTTCAAGAAGACGACATGAAACATTACAAGGACTAGTGAATTGTGCATTTCAACAACTTTGTGTGGAAAATAGATACAGAAGATCACTGATCATCATACAGATTTTCACTCCGGTCTGAGACTGCTTGTCAGGGCTGTACTCTACGCTTACTTTTCATGACATATCCTGGCGTCAGCCAGGCCCGAGAGAGACAAACACCTGCAGGGCTGGTCAGGAAAATATGAGCAACACTCTCAGAAACACATCCATTAAATTAAGGATGAAACTGAACTGTGTGGTCCCAGTCTTCCCAGCTGAGCCCGTAGCAAAGTCAACTCTGGGTAGGAGCCGGTCGGAACAGAAACATCTCACATATTAAGGCTTTGCCTACAGTATGAATACTGTGTGATGTTCAAACTTGTGAAAGAGTGAAACATTCAGACTGAGACTTACACGCTGGATGCTGGAAGGCAGAGCAATAGTCTTGCCATAAACCAATGATGGATGGGGTGATTATGACACCGTGAGTAAACAAGAGAGTGTGTAATTATGCAGTATCGGGTGTGCGTGCGTGCGTGCGTGCGTGCATGCGTGTGTGTGTGTGTTTGTGTGTGTGTGGGTGTGTGTGTTGTGTGTGTGTGTGTGTGTGTGTGTGTGCGTGCAAGTGTGTGCCCGCGTGCTGTGGTGTCTGTGTGTGTGTACGCATGAAAGAGAGAGAGGCAGACAGACAGACAGACAGACAGACAGACAGACAGACAGTCCCTGGCAAACTTTAACATTGCCGTTTTTTTTTTCCAGTAAGTATCAGTTTTTTAGCGCAATCAAGCCTGGGAAAACCATACTCATTGTTAAGACCTTTCCACCTATCCCATGTATAAAGGTTGTTACCAAAATGTAACAATCATAAATATGTAAGTATCATTTAAAACAGTATATCACAATATCTTATATATGTTATTTTCTTAAGTGTTTTTTTAATCTGTTGCATTTACAGAGCCGATTGATGACATGTTAAACGATATCATTTACAAACATTGCAACAAATGTTAAGTTACATCTGTTAAAGGGGACCATTTAACGCAGTTTCATCTACACAGATAGACAAGCATACACATTATAAAAATTAGACCAGCATAAGCCACAAGTTAATACATCTTGCCAATGTACCTGAGTGAGACAAGATGAGTATGTGTAAATCCACACCGAATTAACAATTTAGACAATCTTCCTTGTTCCATCAATAAACACATTTTCACACAAAAAAAAGCTTACAAGAATGCATCGTAAATCGTATTTTTGATGGTAAAGTAATTGAAAGTTGGCACTAACTGAGGAAACTTTAAAATAAACAAATGGAAGTGTCTGTTAAGATAAGACATTTGAAGCAAGATGTCATGAGTGACATTATATGTTGTGGATGACACACTTTTAGAACAGGTCGGCATTAATACACGCGCTCAGTGAAGGATATCAAAGTAGTTGACAGTCATGAGTACAGATGGATGGATGCTCAGGTGGTTTAGTGGAGAGCGCTGGGAAAAAGATTGGGAAATTGGGATGTGGTGACTGGCGGAAAAAGACCGAAGAAAAAAGGAATAAATGAGTGAAGTGAGTTTGGTGAAGGGAAGGGGAAGGGGGGGAGGGGAGGGGGCGGATGAGGGGAGAAGGACGCCATGATAACATGAATCTGCTACCTTCAGGGCTGTGCTAACAGACACCTTTTTTTTTTTTTTTTTTTTTTTTTTTTTTTTTTTTACCTCGGTCAGGTGTATAGCGCCACAGTTACCAGAATAATCTAGCCAGAAACGTTAATTCGTCAATGAGCTGTTTGAGAAAAAAAACTATTATTAGAAATGTCTTCATCATCTGTGAAAAGATAGCTCCTTTAGTGACTTGACGTCGCTCACCATACAGGACTAGAACAGGTGGCCTGCTTTTATGAGGAAGGGTCGGTTTGATATGGAAAGAGGGGAAGGTGGAAAGGGGGAGTGTGTGTGTGTGTGTGTGTGTGTGTGGGGGGGGGGGGGGGGTCGTCATTAGCACATGGTTCCAGTTTGAATGTTGCGTTCCTCTGGGGCATTTTCTGAGAGCGTGATTTCGGCACAACGGTACCAGACGAGCTACACTGAAGATAACAAATCGATCTGAGAAAGCAGTAACATTTGTTCAATACATAGATGATTACAGTAGATCAGGCAAACAAGATGTACATGTCTTTGTGCTTCTTCGCCGTCCACTGTACGCTCTTCCTCTGCATGTGCTGTATAGTCACACATGTGGGCCATACAGGCGGTTGCCTTGTTTTTTTTTTTTTATCAGTCTGAGATGTTTTGCTCTCGTGGCTCGGAAGGTCTGACAAGCTGACTTTTGTCTAGTTCCGATGAACCAGTTTCATTTTCAAAACTTGTGCCTGTTTCCTTGCCGCTCAGTCATTATCCCAGCCACACCGAATGCCCCTGGTGCAGCCCCT